>JAWQEG010007835.1:0-7500 GCA_033782935.1 Petrolisthes cinctipes
TTCATTCCCATTCCCTTAATGAAGTGGGGATTAATATATATACATGTGTAGGAGGCAGCACTAATGTCAGAGATAACTACATAGTGTGAATAATAAAATGGTATGTGAACGAGAGATTATAATTATGTGTGTGTGTGTGTGTGTGTGTGTGTGTGTGTGTGTGTGTGTGTGTGAAGTGATAATATGAAAAACGTAGTAGCACATTTATTTAAGAAGCGAGGTGTGTGTGTTTGTGTTTGTGCGTGTGTGTGTGTATATGTGTGTGTGTGTGTGTGTGTGTGTGTGTGTGTGTGTGTGTGTGTGTGTGTGTGTTAAAACTTTGTACATTATCGGGAATTTATGACTACAATATGTGGGGTGAAATTTGCAAGATGTACGAATACGTAAATTGATTTGAGGATGATAGAAGACCGGGCCGCCCCTAGCTAGGCCTGGATGACCCTGTAGGACGAGGCAGAAGGTGATAGAGAAGTGGGACAGCAAACACGAAGAATATAGAAGGAAAGGAGGGACAGGGAGAAGATGATAGAGAGGTGCGACAGCAAACACGAAGAATATAGAAGGAAAAGAGGGACAGGGAGAAGGTGATAGAGAGGTGGGATAGCAAACACGAAGGATATAGAAGGAAGAGAGGGACAGGGAGAAGGTGATAATTAAGTGGGACAGCAAGCACGAAGGATATAGAAGGAAAGGAGGGGACAGGGAGAAGGTGATAGAGAGGTGGGATAGCAAACACGAAGGATATAGAAGGAAAGGAGGGACAGGGAGAAGGTGATAGAGAAGTGGGATAGCAAACACGAAGGATATAGAAGGAAAAGAGGGACAGGGAGAAGATGATAGAGAAGTGGGATAGCAAACACGAAGGATATAGAAGGAAAGGAGGTACAGGGAGAAGGTGATAGAGAGGTGGGATAGCAAACACGAAGAATATAGAAGGAAAGGAGGGACAAGAAGGTGATAGAGAGGTGGGATAGCAAACACGAAGGATATAGAAGGAAAGGAGGGACAGGGAGAAGGTAATAGAGAGGTGGGACACGCTCTCTCCCTCTCCCACTCCCCACGCTCTCTCTCTCTCTCTAGTGTGCGACCTTGTGAAGCAATATCTTTTCCTCTCTGTACCAAGGCCTTGCTCTCCACATCCCTCTTATCCCCCAGTGAACGAAAGCACCGGATGCAAGGAAAGCGGAGAGAGATGGAGGGGAGGCAAGAGGAGAAAGAGGAGAAGGAGAAATTGCCGGCGAACGGAAGGAGAAAGATGGAATGGGAAGTGAAGAGGAGGAGAAGGGGGAGGGGAGGGAAGAGGAGGGGAGAAGAGGAGGAGGGGAGAAGAGGAGGAGAAAGGGGGGTGGGTTTGGGTGGTGGGGGAAGGGGTTTGGGAAAGGATAAGGAGGAGGAGGAGGAGGAGGTGGTGGGGGATGATGAGAAACTGGGGGGATGGGGGAAGGGTTAGGGAAAGGAGAAATGATTAGGAGGAGGGGGAGGGAAGAGGAGGAGGGGGATATTGAGTGGTGGGGAAGGAGTTAGGGAAAGTAAAAGAAAAAGGAGGAGGTGGAGGGAAGAGAAGGGGGAGGGAAGAGGATGGGGAGGGAAGAGGATGGGGAGGGTAGAAGAGGGGAAGGGAATTGGGTGGTGGGGAAGAGGTATGGAATGAAGATGGAGAAAGAGGAGGAGGAGGGGGTGGGAAGAGAAGGAGAAGGAAGGGGTCATTGGGTGTGTGGGGAAGGGATATGGAAAGTGAGGAGAAGGAGGAAGAGAGGGAGGAGGAGGAGGAGAGAAGAGGTGGAGAAGGAGGAGGAAGGGGGGTGGATTGGCTGGTGGGGAAGGGGACAGGAAAGGAGAAGGAGGTAAGAGCTGTCAATGTTAGTTTACCTGACTGTCTACGTGACGTCACTCTAATTTAAGTGGTTTAGGCGCCCATTCGGACCCAGACACTCCCTAATCATTTTTCAACTGTCCCTCCTTTACTTCATTTTTCCTTCTTACTTACTGTCCCACCTTCTCTATCATTATCTCTCTGTCCTTCCTTACCTTCTATTTCCTTCTTACTTACTGTCCCACCTCTCTATCACCATCTCCCTGTCCCTCTTTTCCTTCTCTTTCCTCTGTGTTTATTTACTGTATCACCTCTCAATCATCATCTTCCTGTCCCTCCTTTCCTTCAATTTCCTTCGTTTTTGATTAATGGCCCACCTCTCAATCATCATCTTCCTGTCCCTCCTTTCCTTCTATTTCCTTCGTGTTTGTTTAATGGCTCACCTCTCAATCATCATCATCTTCCTGTCCCTCGTTTCCTTCTATTTCCTTCGTATTTACTGTCTCACCTCTCTATCATCTTATCCCTGTCTCTTCCTTTCCTTCTATTTCTTTCGTGTTTGTTTGCTGTCCCACCTATCCTTCAGTTTCCTTTGTTATTGTTTGTTTGTTGTCTCATCTCTTTATCACCTTCTCCTTCGTCATACAGGGGGACTACCAGGTTTTTCTTTCTTTGTTTGTTCCTCGTCTCTTGCTTCTCTTATTTTTCTTCACGACAAAAGCTAGTTCTTCTTAATTAAAGGGATGATTCCTCCAAACTATGCCAGGAAACAAGCCACCTCAGTACACGAGTAGGGGATCTGTTTTATTGCACTGTTTGGAGGACTACACACACACTCCAATAACTCTTCCACAAAAAAAAAAAAAAAACAATCGACCCCCATAACAATAAAGTGCTGTATCAAAATGGCTATTCAAATGGGTGACTTGGAAGGCTACTGATTCCTCCAAACCATGCCAGGGAACAGACCAGAGCTCAGTGTTATTACTGGGGAGTTTTTGTTTCGTAGTATCCCCTGGAGGAATCACTTGCCCCCACCCCAATCCCCACCTCCGCTGAAAACGTTAGAGGCGTTTCCCAGAAATATTTCGCCTCTCTCGCTTCCTATCACTTTGGAACACACAAATTTTTCTCCATTAAAGTTGCCGTGCTAGAACGAGACGCCCATCCCACACACACATACACACACACACACATTCATGCAGATACACACAAACACACATTCATGCAGATACACATAAACACACACACACACATTCATGCAGACACAAACGCTCGCCCCCACACACTCATGCAGATACACACAAACACTCACACAAACATGAAAACACACACACACACACACACACACACACACACACACACACACACACACACACACACACATACACATTCATGCAAATACAGTATACACACACACACACACACACCGAGAGGGGGAGATTGGAATGTGGGTTTGCATACGTTTGCGTGCATATGTTTGCATGTGTGTATGAGTGTTTGTGTGTGTGTCTTCATGAGTGTCTGACTGCGTGTGTGTGTGTGTGTGTGTGTGTTTGATCAGAGGATATTTATATGCGTGTGGGTGTGTGTCTGCATGTGTGTGTGTGTATGTGTATTCGTTCAGAGGATGATATTTATGTGTGTGTGTGTGTGTGTGTGTGTGTGTGTGTGTGTGTGTGTGTGTGTTGTAGTTGGTGGAATATTGTGTGTGTATTCGTTCAGAGGATGATATTTATGTGTGTGTGTGTGTGTGTGTGTGTGTGTGTGTGTGTGTGTGTGTAATTGTGTGTGTACATATATATTTTGATTTCCATATGTGTTTTTTTTTTTATTCATTTACATAATTATACTCTCTGCATTTTCTGTTTATGTGTCTATATACAGTACAGCACAGGATATGCATAAACCATTGGAACACATTGCCACTATATAATATACAGGCTGTTAAAGTGTTGATAAATAAATGTGAAGGAAGCAACAGGTTCCTCAAAACCATTCCAAGCAACAACAGACCCAACAATATTTTTAACAATCTATTCCTGTTTCCTGGCACGCATACTTTGGAGGAATCAGGGCACTCTAATGCTCCAAAAGTATATATCATTATCCCATTATGGACCTTGTGATCGTGTATGAAAATTGGTGGCTTCTGATTCCCCCTGACCATGCCACGAACCAGCTCCTTCCATAACAGGCTATAGGTGTTGTTTCGTGGCAGTATTTGAAGGACTCGTTATCCTCCAATTTTCTGACTACACCACAGGGTCCCTTAAATGACTAATAGGGGATCTATTTTGTGACATAGTTTGGTTGGACCGGATCAGTAACACTCCAATTTACCGTCAACAGAATATCCCCTAAATTGTAGCTTTCATTGTTATTGTAGCTTTGTATTGGAAGCTATAAAAGATTTCACGCTAATTGCTTGCTTTCGTCACCTGGGGCTTAAGCTTGGTGGCAGGTGACGCTTCAGTTAATTGTAGGTACACCTTGTCTTTTATTTCCTTCGTAGTTGTTGTCCCACCTTTCTATCTCCTTTGGTCCCGTCATACAATAATAATTCTTCAAGTGTCTCTCCTTTCCTTCTATTTCCTTCGTGCTTGCTTGTTTGCTCTTCAACTGCCCCTTCTTTCCTTCTATTTCCTTCGTGTCTACTTGCTTGTTGTCCCACCTCTCTATCACCTTCTTCCTGTCCTACCTCTCTATCACCTTTTCTCTGTCCCACCTTTCTATCACCTTTTCTCTGTCCCACCTTTTTATCACCTACTCCCTGTCCCACCTTTCTATCACTTTCTCCCTGTCCCACCTTTCTATCACTTTCTCCCTGTCCCACCTTTCTATCACTTTCTCCCTGTCCCACCTTTCTATCACCTACTCCCTGTCCCACCTTTCTATCACCTTCCCCCTGTCCCACCTTTCTATCACCTACTCCCTGTCCCACCTTTCTATCACCTTTTCTCTGTCCCACCTTTCTATCACCTTCTCTCTGTCCCACCTTTCTATCACCTTCTCCCTGTCCCACCTTTCTATCACCTACTCCCTGTCTCACCTTTCTATCACCTTACTCTGTCCCACCTTTCTATCACCTACTCCCTGTCCCACCTTTCTATCACCTTCTCCCTGTCCCACCTTTCTATCACCTTCTCCCTCTTCCATCAATTAATCACCTGTTCCTTCTTTCCTTCTATTTCCTTCATGCTTGTTTGTTTCCTTTCCTATCTCTTTTCAACTGTCCCTCCTTTCATTCTCTTTCCTTGTTGTCCCACCTCTCTTTCACCTTTTCCCTTGTCCTACAAAGTCCTGCTGGTCTAGGGTGGTCTTCTCTCTCTCTCTCTCTCTCTCTCTCTCTCTCTCTCTCTCTCTCTCTCTCTCTCTCTCTCTCTCTCTCTCTCTCTCTCTCTTATCACAAACATTACCGGTATATATACTTTGCAGTGAACTTTTTACTTTTATAAACACAGATCTTTAATTATGTTTGTGTTGCATAAGACTACTTTAAAATGCAACGAATACATGAATATAAAACACACACACACACACACAATCTCTCTCACACACACACACACCACAATCTCTCTCTCTCACACACACACACACACACACAATCTCTCTCTCACACATACATACACACGCACACACTCGAACACATACTCATACACAAACACAAACACCCCCCCCCCACAAACACACACTAACACACACATACATATACACACACGCACACAAACACTCGCCCCACAAACACACACACACAACCTCCCCCCCCCCCACACATACATGCATACACAGATACACAGACACACACACACACAGCCATACACAGACACACACACACATGCATATAGAGTTGCAACATCTGAGTGGGAGGGTGACCGAAATACTGTACACGTTAGCGAATCGTATGAACTTTAAATGTCGCAATGTATTTTTAATCAATGTATTTTTAGTGGAAGAGAGTGAATCGGTGGTGATGCACTCATAATTAAGTGGAATTTCTTATATTATTGTTATTATTATTATCATTATCATTATTATTATTATTATTGTTATTATTATTATTATTATTATTATTATTATTTTTATTATTATATATATTTTTTTTTTATTATTATTATTTTTTTATTATTATTTTTTTTTTTTTTTTTTTTTTGGTGAATTAATTCCTCCAGAGTACCGAGGTATGTCAGGAAACAAGACCTGATGTACCAAAAGTATATTGTCCCGTTAATGGCATTGCAATAATAATAATAATAATAATAATAATAATAATAATAATAATAATAATAATAATAATAATAAATAAATAAATATAATCCTCCAGTTATGACATTCAATTTTAGCGTTCCTTTTTTTTTTTCTTCTTCTTCCATTTTTAAAGGGTTCAAACTTTTATTGAATTCAATGGCTACTGATTCCTCCAAACTATGTCACGAAACAGTGGATGATTATTTCTTTCGTATTTGCTGTCTCACTTCTCTATCACCTTCTCCCTCGGTCTACAGGGTCTTCCAGGCCTAGGGCGGTCTTCCTTCACCCTCAAAGCAATCTATCATACATCCATAAACACGCACACATTTCACATCCTTACACACACATCTCACATCCATACCCTCACACATCTTATATCCATACACACACATCTTATATCAATGCATACACACACACTCATCTCACATCCATACCCACACACACATCTCACATGCATACCCACACTCATCTTATATCCATACCCACACATCTCACATCCATACACTCACATCTCACCTCCATACACACATACACACACCTCCATACCCACACACACATCTCACATGCATACCCACACACATCTTATATCCATACACACACATCTCACATCCATACACACACATCTCACCTCCATACACACATACACACACCTCCATACCCACACACACATCTCACATCCATAGCAACACAAATCACTACCATAACAATCATATAGCACTCAATTATCGCACTGTAACATAATTGCAATACCATTTAGGCTTGTCATCACATTCACTCACTGTCACACACACACACCAACACTCACACACTTATATTCCTACTCACTGATATGAAACAACGCCACACCCATTCTCTCTCTCTCTCTCTCTCTCTCTCTCTCTCTCTCATACACACACACACACACAGACATACATACCTTCGGCCCCGGTACTGCTTTTCAGTTGTTCAAGTGTCCTTCGTTTCCTTCGTGCTTAGGACTAATTGCTGTCCCACCTCTCTATCACCTTTCTCGGTCCCTCCTTTCGTTCCTTTTCCTTCGTGCTTAAATTGTTGCCCACCTCTCTATCACCTTCTCTCTGTCCCTCCTTTCGTTCTTTTTCATTCGTGCTTAATTGCTGTCCCACCTCTCTATCCCCTTTCTCTGTCCCTCTCTTCCTTCTATTTCCTTGGTACGGTACATAATTATGGTCCCACCATTCTATCACCTTTTCTCTATCTCCTTCTATCTGTCCCTCTTTTCCTTCTATTTCCTTGGTGTATAATTATGGTCCCACCATTCTATCACCTTTTCTCTATCACCTTCTCTCTGTCCCTCCTTTCCTTCTATTTCCTTGGTGTATAATTATCGTCGCACCATTCTATCGCCTACTCTTTTATTCTTTAATTAGGGTCGTCCAGGTCTTGCACTGTCTTTTGTCCGCTTCAGTTCAATACAC
>JAWQEG010007835.1:10000-20000 GCA_033782935.1 Petrolisthes cinctipes
GGGTGGGGAGGTAACCAGGGAAGGGAGGGGGTTGGGAAAAAAGCCAAGGAGGAAGGGAAGGGATGGGAGGAGGAACTCAGGGAAAGAGGAGGAGGAGGAGGAGGAGGAGGAGGAGGAGGAGGAGGAGGAGGAGGAGGAGGAGGAGGAGGAGGAGAAGAAGAGGAGGAGGAGGAGGAGGAGGAGGAGGAGGAAGAAGAAGAAGAGGAGGAGGAGGAGGAGGAGGAATACAAATACAAAGGAATAGAAAGGAAGTACAGGCAACAGGAGGTCCATAGTGACCTTTTACTAGGTTACCTGTTTAACTATGCTAATCTAGATTACGTGTTGAAGGAAAGGATAGCAAAGGAGGAGGAGGAAGAGGAGGGGGAGGGGGGAGGGGGAGGGGGAGGGGGAGGGGGAGGAGGAGGAGAAGGGGAAGGGGGGAGGCAAGGCGTTGCAAGCTGACGCCTCAACAAGCTTTGCAATATGCAGCTCGTATGATAAACTCATCCGTTTTTCTCCCCTTCAAGACTTGCTCAATCCAGCCTTCAACTATTCTATCCTGTCCCTCTACTATCCTGTCTCTGTACTATCCTGTGTATCTACTATCTTGTGTATCTACTATCCTGTGTATCTACTATACTGTGTATCTACTATCCTGTCTCTGTACTATCCTGTGTATCTACTATCTTGTGTATCTACTATCCTGTCCCTCTACTATCCTGTGTATCTACTATCCTGTGTATCTACTATCTTGTGTATCTACTATCCTGTCCCTCTACTATCCTGTGTATCTACTATCCTGTGTATCTACTATCCTATCTCTTCCCTTGAAGACTTGCTCACTCCAGCCTTCCACTATTCCATCCTATCTCTCTAAATACTAGTTAATGGTAACTAGCCTAGACACACACACAGCCTCGTAAGGACCAACAAATCTAATGCAGTTTGATTTCCATTATATTCCTCAAATTACGTTCACTTTCCTCTCCATAATATCGGTCGTTTGCAAACTAAATGGAAAACATCATCAGATAATAAAATTGAACATAACCCCGAGAAAGACAGTGTACGGTATTAATTAATTCACATTCATCATGGCTTCACAAACAGACCAATATGCCTAACCAACTTAACTAATGTATTAAGTGACGATTTACTTGTTGGTGAATTGGAAGGTTTGTGATTCCTCCAAACTATGCCATGAAACAGATCCCTTATAAGTACCACTGAGGGCGTCTGTTTTCTGGCACAGCTTGGAGGAATCACAGATCCCCCAATTCACCAATACGAGAATCCTTCCTTAAATATAACTAAAAATACTGGGTTAATAATAACTTGGAAATGGTCTCACCCAAATATAACAAAGGTTTATTTTTTCAGTCAAGTTGTAAATATTTGGAATGGACTTCCTTCCGACTTTAAGGGTTTTGACGCCACTCCTGCCCCAGCCACTCCCTCTCAATATTTCAACTGTCCCTCCTTTCCTTTTATTTCCTTCGTGTTTGTTGTTCCTCCTCTCTATCACCTTCTCTCTCTTTCTTCCTACAATTCTCCAAGTGTCCCTCTTTACCTTTGTGTTTGCTGTCCCTCCTCTTTATCACCTTCTCTTTCTCTCTTCCTACATTTCTCCAACTGTCCTTTCTTTCCTTCTATTTCCTTCGTGTTTTATTGTCCCTCCTCTCTATCACCTCCTCCCTCTTCCTACATTTCTCCAACTGTCCTTTCTTTCCTTTCATTTCTTCGTGTTTGTTGTCCCTCCTCTCTATCACCTCCTCCCTCTGCCTACATTTCTCCAACTGTCCTTTCTTTCCTTTCATTTCCTTCGTGTTTGGTGTTCCTCCTCTCTATCACCTTTTTTCTCTCTCTTCCTACATTTCTCCAACTGTCCCTCCTTTCCTTCTATTTCCTTCATGTTTTATTGTCCCTCCTCTTTATCACCTCCTCCCTCTGCCTACATTTCTCCAACTGTCCTTTCTTTCCTTTCACCTCTTCGTGTTTGTTGTCCCTCCTCTCTATCACCTCCTCCTTCTGCCTACATATCTCCAACTGTCCCTTCTTTCCTTCTATTTCCTTCGTGTTTTATTGTCCCTCCTCTCTATCACCTCCTCCCTCTGCCTACATTTCTCCAACTGTCCTTTCTTTCCTTTCACCTCTTCGTGTTTTGTTGTCCCTCCTCTCTATCACCTCCTCCCTCTGCCTACATTTCTCCAACTGTCCTTTCTTTCCTTTCACCTCTTCGTGTTTTGTTGTCCCTCCTCTCTATCACCTCCTCCCTCTGCCTACATTTCTTTCCTTTCATTTCTTCGTGTTTGTTGTCCCTCCTCTCTATCACCTCCTCCCTCTGCCTACATTTCTTTCCTTTCATTTCTTCGTGTTTGTTGTCCCTCCTCTCTATCACCTCCTCCCTCTGCCTACATTTCTCCAACTCTCCTTTCTTTCCTCACCTCCTCTCTCTTCCTACAGGGTCTTCTATGCCTTTATCCTCAAATTAATTCCACCTCCTCCTCTTCCCTCCCACTGTGAAATTTATGGCATGTAGTTCATTACGGTCATTTTTGAGGTGTTATTTAAAAGGACATTTTTTGTGCATATAAATATTTCATGGGATGTAGTGGTAGCAACCCAAGTTTACCTCAACATGAACATAAATATATTTTTTTTTCTCTCTCTCTCTCTCCCTCTCTCTCTCTGAACATAAATATTTCTTTCTCTCTTTCTCTCTCTCTCTCTCTCTCTCTCTCTCTCTCTCTCTCTCTCTCTCTCTCTCTCTCTCTCTCTCTCTCTCTCTCTCTCTCTCTCTCTCTCTTTCTCTCTATTTGCTCCAGCATGAACTTAAATATTTTCCTTTCTCTCCCTCTCTCATCTCCCCCCACTCTCTCTCTCTCTCTCTCTCTCTCTCTCTCTCTCTCTCTGCTCCACCACGAACATAAAACTCTTCCAAATACTTTAATCTTTATTCGGTGTAGGAGTAGAATACATTTTTAAAAACTTTTCTTCTTAAAATCATAGACTGTTGTCGTAATAATAAGTTCTCTGTGTCTGTCTCTGTCTGTCTGTCTGTCTGTCTCTCATTATCACTTCATCTCTCTCTCTCTCTCTCTCATTATGACTTCATATTTCTCTCTCATTATCACTTCATATCTCTCTCTCTCTCTCTCTCTCTCTCATTATGACTTCATATTTCTCTCTCATTATCATTTCATATCTCTCTCTCTCTCTCTCTCTCTCTCTCTCTCTCTCTCTCTCTCTCTCTCTCTCTCTCTCTCTCTCTCTCTCTCTCATTATCACTTCATTTCCCCTTTGTAATATTCATCCCACAAATTTTTCCCTTTGGACAATCAGTAAGCACAAATCATGGAAATTATGCTCTCACTTCATTGTCTTTCCTTGGTGTTCTTATATACTGACTGTCCTTCCTTTCTATCACCTTCACACTCGTCCTACAGGGTCTTCTTGGCCTTGGGGGGGACTTCTTTCATCCTCAATTCAATTCCTACTCTCTTCGCCCCCCCCTTTTTTTTTTAGGCTGAACCTTCTGTATCGTGAAATACGTAAATAAATACGTTAATAAATTGGAGAGTTACTGATTCCTCCAACTTATCCAACGAAACAGAAAAATAACCTCATTTATACTAATAGGAAGTCTGTTTCATAGATTGGAGGATTCAGTAGCCCCCCAATTGGCCCCCTTCAAGAGTTTTCTCCCCTTCAACACAGCCTAAGTAAAGGAGAGCTCTTATTCAGATTAATTTCCCTCGTTACCGCATTATGCAAATGTAGTGGATAATATCTTCGATCTTCCTTCTCTCTTTATTTACACCCATGACTCTATCTATCTCTGGATAATCTTCCTTCTCACTACCCTTGGCACTTCTTAATAATGACACCAGGAATATAGTGACGAAACATAAGATACAAGAAGCCTATTTACTCATGTTTTATCATTTGTGTATGAGAGATTGTAACTATTATTTTGTGTATATGAAAGACTGAGAGTGATAGGTGTGTATGAAAGACTGAAGAGTATACAGCACATGTGTTTAAAAGAATGAGAGTGTTTGTGTGTTTGAAAGACAGATTAATAGTTGTTTATGAAAGACAGTATATGTGTGTGAAAGACTGAGAGTATATTTGTGTATGAAAGACTAAGAGTATATGTGTGTATGAAAGACTGAGAGAAATAGGTGTGTATGAAAGACAGAGAAATTGGTGTGTATGAAAGACTAAGAGTATATGTGTGTTTGAAAGACTGATATTATATGTATGTATGAAAGACTGAGAGTAATAGGTGTGTTTATGAAAGGCTGAGTTTGTATGTGTGTTTGAAAAACTGAGAGAAATAGGTGTGTATGAAAGACTAAGAGTATATGTGTGTATGAAAGACTGAAAGTATATGTATGTATGAAAGACTGAAAGTATGTGTGTATGAAAGACTGAAAGTATATGTGTGTAAGAAAGACTGAAAGTATATGTGTGTATGAAAGACTGAAAGTATATGTGTGTATGAAAGACTAAAAGTATGAAGGAAAGAGTATTTGTGTGTTTGAGAGTAAATATTTGTGCCTATGAAAGACCAAATAACCCTCAGAATCGAGAAACTGTTGGATTAATTAAAACTTTCCCATCTACCAATGTGGGAGTTTGATTATGTTTCAAATAGACGAATGATTTCCAATGACCGAGGTGACTGAACTCTAAAACATAATATAATATTCTCCATTTACTTTAAGGGGGTGCGGGAATAGGGGGACAGGCTTGGGGGGGGTGTTTAGGGGGGTGCGGAAGTAGGGGATAGGCTTGTGGGGGTTTTAGGGGGTGCGGGAGTAGGGGACAGGCTTGGGGGGGTTTTGTGGGGTGCAGGAGTAGGGGGACAGGCTTGGGGGGGGTTAGGGGGGTGCGGGAATAGGGGGACAGGCTTGGGGAGGGGTTTAGGGGGGTGCGAGAATAGGGGGACAGGCTTGAGGGGGGGGTTAGGGGGGTGCGGGAATAGGGGACAGGCTTTCTACCCACCCCAAGCCTGTCCCCCTATTCCCGCACCCCCTAAACCCCCCCCCCCCAAGCCTGTCCCCTATTCCCGCACCCCCTTAACCAGGCGAAAAAATATAAATTACTTGCTTACTCATAACACATCTTGGCTTCTTGATAATTTAATGCAATGTAATAAAAAAAAATTACACCAAAAATGATACACAAATGTTAAAGATTGAAATGTATGAGATAAATGTAGACTATTATAATTATACTATTAATATTATACTATTACTATTATACTCATTACTATTATACTATTATAATCATACTATTATAATTATACTATTAATATTGTACTATTACTATTATACTCTTACTATTATTCTCTTACTATTATACTATTTCTTTAACTATTATACTATTACTATTATACTATTTCTATTACTATTATACTATTACTATTATACTATTTCTATTACTAGTATACTATTTCTATTACTATTATACTCTTACTATTATACAATTTCTATTACTATGATACTATTATACAATTTCTATTACTATTATACTATTACTATTATACTATTACTATTCCGGGACCTACTACTTTCATCCTTAGATTCAGTAGCCTTCCAAATTTCCGTCAAGAGTTTCTCCCACCACTTAATTAGAGGATATTATTTTTGCGGCAACACACACACCTACTCACTCACTCTCCCTCTCACTCTCTACTAAACCCAAAAGCTAATTAGTTCTTACCTGAGGATTTATGGATGCGATGAAGACTCGTAGGTGATGGAAATATTATCTTGGTGTTGTTGTTTTTTTCTCTCTCTCTCAATTTTCTTTCTGGTTTGTATCTGATGCCAAACGTGAACTCAATTGAGACCACAGACAGTGTCACTATAATGTCAGTGAACAGGTCAGAAATATTTCGTTTTTTGGTGTTTAATTCTCCCTATATTTTGTTTTTTAATTAAATTCTCGGTCTGTTTTTTTTTTTTTTTGGATCTCTTGTTACATATGTTTGCGTCACACACTTCGCATTCTACGTAACTCGATTCGAACAGTAACGTCACATCTATCTATTAACGTTACCCACTTCGCTATCTACGTAACTCGATTCACACTGTTACTCTGCATAATAGTTACGTCACACTTGCTAGCGTCACCCACTTCGCTCTTTACGTCACTTGGTATAACAGTAACGTCACATCTATCTATTAGCGCTACCCACTTCGCTATCTACGTAACCTGATTCACACAGTAACTTGACGTAACAGTAACGCTGAATCGAGAGAGCCGTGTGTGTGTGTGTCTGTGTGTGTGTGGTGTAAATGTTATATACAGCAATTTGTTTTTTTTTCTAAGTTCCCTTTCCTGTTGGCCACAAAAATCACAGTCTCTTTTCTGTTCTCCTCACCAGCTTCGCGTTTTCTTATATACAATAATTATTTTTTTGTTTTTGGCTTCCTAGTCTTTATTTTCTTCCCCTGCGATCTCACCAATTTCTCGTTTCTTCTATATTGTTTTCCTTCTCAATCTTTACTTTCGATCTCAACAATTTCACGTTTTCATATGTATGTTTTCCTTCCTAGTCTTTACTTTTGATCACACCAATTTCACGTTTTCATATATACTTTTTTTTTTCCTTCCTGGTCTTTACTATCTTTTGGTGCGACGATGTTAACTGCGAGGGTCTTGTTTTTAAAATTTGTTAGCCCCTCACAAACAAACTCTCGGTCGTCAACTAACAGGGTGACCAACAATCCAACCCCTTCATAAATAAATCGTCATGGAAGTCCACACCAGGATACACACCAGGAACAACACAGATTTACGACTTACTCACACAAAGACTGTTCTTGGTGGATTATTTTCAACACTGATAACTGCTGCTGGTCTTTCTGTGTGTGTGTTGCTTCCACTTACCACGACTAGGACTACATGTTGTTCTTGGACTATTCTCAATACTTGCAACTGGACTCTCTCTCTGTGTGTGTGTGTTGTTGCTTTGCTTCCGTGTGTTGTTGTTGAGTCTTTGTTCCTTGGGCTTGCTTGGTTGGATTTTATCAGCCCTTTCAAGAACTCATAAAGCAATTAAAGGCTTGAATTAACCTTCTCTATTAGAGGGTCAATTTGAAACCCCCTAAGAGTTGCTGTATTCGGATCTTGGAAGAGAATATATACTACTTCATTTGCATCTTGAAGAATATTTACTGCTTAGTTCTTACCTTGGAGAGATTACTTTTACTACTCTCTTCGTATCTTCAAAAATATTTACTGCTTAATTCGTATCTTGGAGAATATTTACGTAAACGGAGCTGGAAAGGAATGAGGAAAACTTGAAGGGTATAATATCAGGCCTGCTTGCTGGATATAGTTTTTACTTCACTGTGGGTGTTTTAGTGGAGATTATTAGTATTATTATTTTCTCTGTTTATAATTCAAAGTTTATTTTTTTCTAGTTTATATTATTATGCCAGGTAGAATTATGTGTGTTTTAGCATTCGTTTTTTTTATTTACAGCCATATTTGAAGTCTCGTAGATTACAGTATTAATCACAGGTATAAATTATATGGGAGTTATATATTTTATATTTTTTTAATGTAACACAAGGTTCATTCATTTAGCATATATTATAAAGGTAGACCGAATTTCACGACGTCTTCATTGGCTATAGTGTCTGAGTTCTCAAAAGGGGCTACAATGATTCTCCCTCTATATATATACCGTACCATCTATTAGTACAGGAACCACAACTATCCTTTGTATCTTATTCTACTGTAGAGGGTCAGAGAGAGGAGAAGCAAATTACAAATGCTACTTATTATTGCTACCACTCTGAGGGTTGTTATTCTTGAACTGTCCCTCCTTTCCTTCCATTTCCTTCGTGCTTGCTGTCCCACCTCTCTATCACCTTCTCCCTCGTCCTACAATTCGTCAGATGTCCCTCCTTTCCTTCTCTCTCCTTCATGCTTGCTATCCCACCTCTCTATCACCTTCTCCCTCGCCCTACCTTACGTACCTACAGGGTCCTGCAGGCCTAGGGCGGTCTTCTTTCACCCTCAATCAATCAGTCTAATTGTGGTGGCTACGTTTAAGAGACATGTAGCGAGTGAGTTGAGAGTGAGTGAGTGGGTCTGAGTTTAAAGAAGCACACTTTTGAATGATTTAACTATGCATTCAACTTGATAGAACAAAGGCTCCTCCTCCTCCTCTTGTTGTTTCGTAACCAAACACATCTTTCTTGTATTGAACACCTACTACTTTCATTAGGTTCATTTCTACACTCACATTATAGGATTTTAGCATGACCAATAATGGAGATGTTGTTGTTGTTGTTGTTGGTGGTGGTGGCAGCGATATATTATTGTGTATGTGCTTGTCTTGCTGTAATATTTGACAGCCTGAATTATGTAAGGCGAAGGTGCAACTTGTTTGCATTAATATTACAATAGTTTAAGCTTTTCTTTATTTTTTCTTATTATCTTCCTGGATGTGATTAATTAATTTGCAGTTTAGTTCCTTAATAAGTAATTTATTATAATGGGAGTTAATAATCACCAGCACATTTTATATTTACGCAGAGAATATGGAATCACTTATTTCTTTAGAATTTTCTTAATCAGTGATCAATTTTCATTTTGTTTTGATTCAACATTGTGTACCGACGACTTAAGGTAATGAGACTTAATTCTAGAGTTGAGCAATAATCAGTCGACTTTACTTTGTGTCTATAACATTCTCATCAAACAATATAAGTCAACTTTTGTCTTGTGTCCTAACATTCTCCAAACAATCTGTCTCTATGATAAACGTTCGTGTTTGGGCGTAGATCAATCTGTCATCATAAAAAAACCATCAATACCGTTCACTCGACTCGTCCAGCTGAAACGTTTGCGGCGGCTTCAGAAAACGTTTACAATTTCAGTTGACAGTCTCAGCCAACATTTACACTTCCATTAAACAGCCTCAGAAAACGTTTACAATCCTGTTGACGACATTTACAGTTCTGGTTGACGTCTAGAGCCAACGTTGACGATTCCAGTTGACAGCCTTATTGTCAAAGGACTATTCACTTTACTTCAAGAGGTGGAATCGTCAGCTCGGCATCTCAGTACCAGCCACACTCTCATACCTCCAGGATTAAGTGCGTCCTTGCTAGATAGATGGATGACTGGTTGGTTGGCTGGCTGGCTGGCTGGAGGTGCGCGAGCCTAGACGTCTGATCCCTACGACGGTGTATGGCAGACTGAGTTCCCTGCTGGAGCTGAGCCACAATCCACTTTCCCAACCAGCTGGTGGCCGGCGCACTGGGGTCACCACTCACCACCTAGCGCTGCTGCGGAGTGTGTGTGTGTGTGTGTGTAGCTAACATAAAATTCATCATTGTGTGTGTGTGTGTAGCTAACATAAAATTCATCATTGTGTGTGTGTGTGTGTGTGTGTGTAGCTAACATAATATTCATCATTGTGTATGTGTATGTGTGTATACCATTATTTTCATAGTTGTCTGTGAGCATAACATTGATTGATAGCCTACGTGTTTGAACTTACTCAGACATAGATAATTATTATATTCACACCAATAGTAAGTGCGTTTTTCATACCTTGGCGAAAATGCACCAACAGATTCCTTCTAAGTAATGATAATGAACTTAGGTATCTGTTTGGTGTACAGTACACTACAGGATTATTAAATTGAAGAGAAGTTGTCAGTTGTGTACATTTTTGGTGTAATATAATATTTATCTTGGCTTGTATTACAATTATCGAAGAAGCCATGAAATTTAATGAGAGAGCCAGAACATGTTTGACCTGTCATAAATAGTGGAGTATATAGTCATTAAGTAAATAATAGTACAGTGTTGATAATTCTGAAGCAGATGGTTCCTCCAAATTATTCCAAGCAAACTAGAAGAACTGTTGTTTGTATTGAGCTGGTCCTGTTTCCTGGCATACTTTGGAAGATTCAAGGTACTCTAATGTACAGTCACGAGCAAAAAAAAAAAAAGGATCCAAAGACAGGTTAAGCGTTGTACT
>JAWQEG010007835.1:25000-37014 GCA_033782935.1 Petrolisthes cinctipes
GGCATATTTTAAGGAGGTAGTATTCATTAAGGAGGTATATAGCATACTTTGTGTACATTAAAGTGTCTTGATTCCTCCAAAGTATGACAGGAAACAATATCGACTAGATGAACGAAAATATCTTATAAAAATATATCTATGTTTGTGGTTTATAGATAGTGATGTGACTTGCTACTCGTCTCGTGTTAAAAGCATTCAGTGAAGGCCATTCCCTGTGTTTACCTTCCCTCACTCCACACACTCACTGGTTTACAGGACACTTGTCGAGATGTCTACAACAAACATACCGAGTCCAGAGACATTCCTTCCTTCCTTCCTTCCTTCCTTCCTTCACAACATTTTCTCATATATATATTTTTCTGAATAGGTCTTTTAGTTTATTCTTCAAGGGTCTGTGTGTGTGTGTGTATGTGTGTGTGTGTGTGTGTGTGTGTGTGATGGATGAGGTATATTGGGATGGTGTGGGAATTAGGTAGGGTTGGTAATGGGTTAGCGTGAGGCCAATGTTTACACACGTAACAACCTACTCTCCATCCAGCTTCGTCCCCCAGTTAAGCCTATATACAGGATTCAGAGGGGCTCCTTTCTCATCTGGAAATCATTGTATGTACTGTGTGTCTGTCTGTCCAGGTCCTGGTATCTACAAATATAAGGGCCTTGAGTCTATTTGTTCTTCACTAGACTGGTGGTGCTACAGTGTGTGTGTGTGTGTGTGTGTGTGTGTGTGTGTGTGTTCCTGGGTATAGATAAGGTATATATGGATTTTCTGGATGATTCTACAAGGAGATATATATCCATCAACACAATTACTGAGTTTATATTAACACTTCAACACTCAACGAATGGATTTACACAACACTATCCATCAATATAGTTGTCGGAATCACTTTAACACTTTGGAGTTTGATTTAGATGACACTACCCATACATCTAACCACTCGTCGAGCCTGTAGGAACACAAGTGGAAGGGTACTACTGACATATGGGTTAGGATAGTGAGATACTGAACCAACTCTGATGATCGTCGTGGGATGTTGTCCAGATGTTGTTGTAGCTTCCCACCCTTCCTCTACTGGAGTGGTTATATAAGGTCTGATGATGGTTATAGCTTTACGAGAGTTCTGAGGATGGCTCTGCTCTCATAAAGGTCTAGGGACATCCGGCTGTTGCTGTGACGGTCGTTGTACCAATGGGAGGCTTCTTCCTGCAGCTACAGGTGATGAGACAGGATTGGAATTGATGGTACTCGCACTGGCATGTCGGAGAAAACTTGTAAGGGGTCGAGGGGAAGCTGTGAGGGGGTCGTTGAAGCAGCATAGGTAGGAGGTGACTTGTAAGGGGTAGTGGAGTTATCCCTTTGAACGGGTGGAACATTTTCCTTTATACAGTTGAGAACATATAAAACAGACACACCTGAAATGGGACCCTTCATTGAACACATAGGGTAAAATAGTGCATTTGTCGCGGCTTCTAGCCGCTTAAATTGTATTTATTGGTTTGTGAAACCAGTACAGCTGGTTGCTATAGAATATGCCCCTTCACAAGCCCAGGCCCCGTGTAGGCATAATCTGGGTTGGAAGGGTCAATTCCGTGACGTTCATCAGAAGTAAATAAAAATTCAAATCTGGCGCTGTACTGATAGTGGAGCCACCTGGAGGTGGTGAGGTGAGGTATTAAGCCCCTCCTCCGCTGAATACCGCTCGTCCACTCAAATGAGAAAGAAGTGAGTGTCTGCCGCATCGGGAGGTGGGTGGGACAGTAAAAGCTGTACTGGTTTCACAAACCAATAAATACAATTTAAGCGGCTAGAAGCCGCGACAAATGCACTATTATTGGTATAGTGAAACCAGTACAGCTGGTTGCTAAGCATGCGATGCGGTAGGTGGGAGGTGAGGTGGAGGCAATCACGTGCTAGTTAAGAGTGGTTGAGAGCGGAGGGCAGGAAAGGTAACCGAGCCCGGTGAGGCAGCAGCTAACGCCCCTCCCGACACTGGCTAGGTGAAAAGCCGTGGTGGGGGAGAAGTAGCGTATACCATAAAACCGTAGACCATTCTGTTATAGACCAGAATTGTTACACATAAAGTCTTTATAGGTAGACTCAAGGGTTCGGGTCTAGGAGAGGAGGGGGGAGGTTCCCATGGATACTCCCCCCCCCCCCCTTTCCTTCCCCCCCCATCCCCCCCCCCCCCCCCTTATTCAAGTCTTCTGAGTTAGGGCTATGGCCCTCGCTCAGGTAATGTAATCCCGAGGGGATGAAGGAGGACACTAGGATCCAGATATCCTGTGTAATAATATCTCCTGTCACTCATCTTAGTTAATAATTGTTTGGAAAATGAATACACAAGAATTCCGTAACAATGTAATTTATTATATATTCTCTTTCACCATATGTACACGTGAAGAATGGGGATGAGTATGAAGCTGTACAAGATGTGGATGAGGTCTGGGATGATGTGACGGGACTTAAATCACCCGACCTTTTCTCTTCGGGCGGCCCCTCCCCCCCATGTGTCTCCCGCGGGGACCCTGGGGAATAGGAGGTGGAGTACCCATAGCCACACAGGGGGTAGGGGAGAGCGAGTGGAACAGGTACCTCGTCCTGAAGGAAGAAGTGGACGCCCAGCCCCCTAAATCCCTGACCCTCTCCACCGAGTGAGTCCTGAGGAAGGCGAGGGAGGCGGCCACGCCCCTAACGCTGTGAGCCCTCGGGGCGTGTCCGGGATCCCCGTTCTCTATCACTCGGCAGAGAAGGCGAGCGATTGACCTAGGGAAGAGAGGGTTACCGGACCTAGAGTTGTAGAAGAGGTGGTCCGGAGAAGCCCCTCTCGTCGCCTCCACGTATGCAACAAAGGCGTGGACTGGGCAGAGGGGGTGGAAATTTCCATCCCTCAGGAACGAGGGTACTGCGAGAGGGCCAATTCTGTCGTCAGCCTGCTCGTTCTTAGCTAGAAAAGCAGGGGAGGGGGAAATGGTTAAGAAAGTAAGGTTAGGGGTTACTGAAGAAAAGGCTGTGTGACGGGTCAGGGCTGCCAACTGAGAAGCCCTGTAACCTGTAGCTAAGGCGAGCAGGAAGAGAGCTTTCTGGAGGAGGTGACAAACCTCCAGAGGGACCCCCTCGAAGGTCAGGTAGGAAAGGACACGATGAAGGGACCAGGAGGGTGCCTGGGCCCGGTGAGGTGCGGTCCCCGCCCGAATCCCCATCCTCAGGAGAGAGAGAGGCCTCTCCGAAACCTTAATGTTAAAACCCAGGAGGAGGGGATCAGACAGGGCTGCGTGATGCGCAAGCACCGTCGCCGGGGCCCTGTTGGTGGAATCGGCGAGCCACGTGAGGAATTCCAGGACTGTGTCCTCCGAGATGACCCTGGAGGGGTGTCTTCGCAAGAAGTCCTGGAATCTTTTCCAGCACGATTCGTATTGTCGCACCGAAGACTGACGATGAGCCCTCAACATCTTGTCCACTGTCTCCTTAGTGAACCTTTTGCTGAGGACTCCCCGTAGAAACTCCAAGCGTGTAGTTTCAGTGACGCTTGGAGTGGTGCAGACAGGGTGCTGGAGAGGCACGCCGATCCCAACTGAAGGGGGTGCGGGCACCACCGGGACAACTCTCCGAACCACGGCTGTGCTGGCCAGCGGGGGGCTATGAGGAGAACCCTCCCCCTGAAAGTGCGCAGCTTGAGGATCGCCTTCAGGAGGACTGAAGTGGCTGGGGGTGGGAAGAGGTAGAGATGACCCCACCTGTTCCAGTCCTCCGTGAAGGCGTCCGGGCCTCCCGCCTCTGTTCTGGATGAGAAAGTCAGGAACAGAGGGAGTAGGGCCGTGGATGGGGAGGCGAATAGGTCCACCTCCGGTGTCCCGTAGCGAAGGCAGAGAGACTCGAACACAAGGGGACGCAGTTGCCACTCGACTGACGTCCCCCTGAACCTGGATAGGGCGTCCGCCCAATCGTTCTCCCGCCCTGGCACGTAGCGGGCCGAGAGGTGAATGTCCCTCTTGGCCGCTATTGCGAAAATCTGTTCTGACAGGGACAGGAGAATTTCCGACCGTACGGTGCCCTGTTTCTGTAGGCACTGCACGGCCGCAACGTTGTCCATATCGAAGCGGACGCCTATCCTGGCAAACTGAGGGTGTCTGTTGAGCCATTCCTTCGCTACCATCAACTCCCGGGCGTTGATGTGCAGTAGCCTTTCCCCTTCCTTCCATCCCCCGCACCGTTGATGTCCCAGGCAAGACTGGTATCCCCAGCCTACGTCCGATGCGTCTGTCGCCACCGTAATCCCCGGGGGAGGGAACACCCAGGGGACCCGCTGACGCAGGGCACCGGGACGTAGCCAGGGGCGAAGGAGGCGGTGGAGAGAGGGGGACACTTGCCTGGGAAGGTCCCTGTGTGTGGGGGACAGGTGGAGGTTTACCTCCCGCGTCAGCCTCCTGTGTTTCAGTCGTCCCAGGGGCATTGCAGGGGCCGCGAAATTTAGGGACCCGAGCAATGATTCCCACTGGCGGCGAGAGAAAGTACGGGAAAAATGCGCCCGGCGGACGTGGCGGAGGGTCCGGCGGGCGTTGTCTGGAGCGAGAGAGAGGGTGGCCGAAAGAGAGTCCCACTCTATTCCTAGCCAACACAGCTTGCGAGTGGGGGTGAGGGAGGACTTGGGGATGTTCAACAGAAACCCCATTTCCTCTAGCACTCCCCTCGCTACCCGGACGTTGTTTGCTACCTGCTCCTTGGAAGGGGCGTGAAGCAACCAATCGTCCAGGTACATGAGGGTGGGGACACCCGCCTCTGCCAGACGGGATGCCACCACCCTCACGAGTTTTGTGAAGACTCGCGGAGCTAGAGAAAGACCGAAAGGGAGCCTGGTAAACTGGAACGTCTCGGTCCCCACCTGGAAGGCCAGAAAGCGGCGAAACCTGGGGTGGATCGGGACGTGCCAGTAAGCATCCTTGAGATCCAGGGATGCTAACCAGTCTCCCTTCCTCAGAACTGTGCGGACCTGAGCAACCGAAACCATCCTGAAATGTAAAGTTTTCACGAATTTGTTTAGCTTGCTCAGGTCCATCACCAATCTCGTTTTTCCCTGATCCTTTTTGGGGACCGTGAATAAACGAGAAAGAAAGACCCTTCCCGTCGCCCGCTCCACTACCCCTTTTTCCCGCATTTCCCGCACATGCGGGACGACCGAAAGTGACACTTTGGTTGAGGCAGGAGGTAGACGTAGTGGCTGTAACGGGAGAAGACAGGTGTCAGTGAGAGTACCGTTAATCCTAATCCCCCGGGGCCCGAGGGACCCGGGGTGGTTGGGGGGAGAATGACAGGAGAGGCAGAGATTTTGACCGCAAGGGAAAATCTGATTTTGACCTAACGGTAGCCCAAGGACGGGATTAGGCATAATTCATATGTCAGACAGTAAGGATGACAGTTACTCACCGGAACAGTAATCCAGGGCCATGACAGGCCCTGGCGAATTATCCTTGCTGCCCAGCCGTGGGTGGGCCAGGCTGCTGACCACCCTGTGAGGCAGCCCAGAGTGGGACCCTCAAGTGGCGCGGTCCTTCTGGGAGGGGTGGTTGAAGGACTTGGGCTTCGCGAAGGGCTTGGCGACCTGTCCCCTTCCTCGAAAAGGCTGCTGGCCCCTCTGGGAGGGCCTGTTGTGTGCTCTCGGGGGAGTGGGATAGGAGGGCCTCGGTAGCCTGGAGGGCTGGGAGGGCCTCCGGGGCTGGTAGGCTGGTCTGGCTGGCTGTGGGGCACGTGGCCTACGGACAAACAGAACGATTAGGACCCAAAATAGACCCGAAAAATCCTTTCAATTCACCCCGTGACAACTCGGGTAAGACGAACACGAGAGGTACTTACTTGGAGGTGGAAGGTTTTGGTAAATTAATTACCGTTGGGAGGGAGGCGAAGATCGTGTCTGTCGCCGGTTGGTCAAAGAGGGCGGGGGACAAGGGGACAGCTCGTACCACTCCCCTCTGTGCCATTTCTGGCGCAGATTTAGCTGCCGCTTGGCGGGCTGCCAGTCTCGCCTCGGCGAACGCCTTCGCCTCCTCCCGCATGAAGTGGGTAGCCATTGCCGCCACGCCCTCCATCACGGTGGCCATGGAAGAGAGGGTGTCACTGTAAGGGGTAAACAAAGAAAGAACCGAGCGAACCCGGGGATAAGTACCCGGGAGTAACAGGGAGACCCTTCACCCAGCATCCCTACAAACATGATACACGAGAAAGGTACTCACGCTAGCTGTACACCCGACATCTCGTGGTAGGAGTTTGTTAGGGCGTTGAGGCAGTCCCTAATCAAAGAGGCGGCTGCTCCCGTGGAGATGGTGTGGGCCAGCTCCAGACGGGTAGCAGACTCCGCCTGCCTCAATTTACCATCGGGCTCCTTCAGCTGATAGGGGACCGGGGGCTCCTTCTCCGTCTTCCACAGGCACTCCCTCAAGCCCGGGGGAGCCCGGGAATGAGGGAGGATGACGGGGAAAGACGGAGGAGGGGGCTTCCTGGGCGCGTTGTTCCTCTGGTGGTCCAGGGACTTAAGGAGAAGGGCTGGAATATCCAGGTCCCCTTCACCCTTATCCCCCGGGAAGTACGCGTCCGGGGAAAGGAGGAGAGCCGTGTTACCGTGTGAGCGGTCAATCCTCCAAGCCCCGGACAAGTGTAGCTGGCTGTACTCCACCAGGAAACCCATCGCGTCCAGGGTAGCCGCAGAGGACACCCTAGCTGAAGTGGGTAAGGGCGCTGAGATAGGACGGACCTTGTAGAAGGGAATAGCCTCGCCCTTCTCATCCGCCCCCCACTTCACCACGACGTCATCCCTCCGTATCCACACGTCTGGTTGAGCTGTGTCCGGAGACCAGGCCACCAGTCTGCCCTCCTCCGAAGAGTGGGTCCAAGCAGGAGGAAGGAGAGACCAAGAGTAGGGAAGGTATCCGTCTCCTGAAGGAGGGGGTGACGGGGACGGGGGTGCGGAGGTAACCAACTCCTCAGCTACGTCCCCCGACGGAGACTCGAGCCCTGGGGAAACGGGAGGCACGAAAAGGACTCCCACATCCCCGGGAGGACTCGAGCCCTCGACGGGAGCAGCAGCGGGAGGCGGGGGAACAGGAGCGGGTTCCGTAGCGACAGCCTGAGGTTGCGCGACGGAAGCCCCAGGAAAAGCGTGAGGAATAAGGGTGTGGAAGATTTTAACTATCTTCCTCGACGAGGGGCTGTCCCCCCCCCGCTTACCCCTGCGGGAATTGCGGGCGGGCGAAGGAGAGCTCCCCGACGACGAAGAAGAGGAAGAGGACGACGAAGACGAGGAGGAAGGAGAACGGCGACGAGCACGGGACTTCCTGGAGTGGCGGGACCTTTTAGCCGAACGCTTGCGTCCTCTAGAGAGGCCTGAGGAGCCAGCTCTAGCAGGAGGCGAAGCTGGGGGTTCCCTGCTGGGCCCTTGTACCGGTGAGGCAGTCGGGGGAACCAGCGCGACAGACTCGCTCGCTTCCCGGGGGGATAAGCCCCGAGAAGGAGTCGTAGTACCGTCTAGGGAAGCAGGCTCAATCTCTCGGGCCTCAGGAGGTTCTAGCCCCTGAGACTCCGAGAGACAGGAAGAAGGGTAACGGGTCCTGAATAAACCCAGGTCCGCTCCCAAAATCGGGTCCACCCACGCCAAAGAAGAACCGTCTCGTTTGTGGGCCATTCTCCTAGCCCTCGTCCACGCCATACGAAGAGAAGCAAGGGCAGGGAGTTTGGAGCGGGCAGAAGGGGAGGTAACCCGACACAACTCAGCCCAGGGGCGGCACACACCACACGCCAAAGGGTCGTAACCCAAGGGAGTGAAGCAGGGTGCGTGAGGAGAACAGTGCAGGTGTCCGTCAGGCGAGACCCGCACGGTACATCCTGAGGCAGCACAAAGGGCACGAGTAGGCTGGGGGAGAAAAGAATACACAAACATGGGTTAACACGTGCAAACACTGGAACACAAACCCATCCTCCCCGAAGGAAAGAAGCGCGGGACACGCCCGCTGAACCTGGGGACCAGAACACAATCCCCCACACTCGCGCAGCCGCCCAGGGAAAAAAACCCCGTAAAACCAAAATCGTCCGCCACATGGAGCGGGTAAAAAAGGAGGCCCCCCCGGACCGAAGAACCAGAAGGAGGGGTAGGAGGGGACCCGATAGCCTGAGAAGAAACACTCCAGGCTGAAATTGGAAAAAACCCCAAAATAAAATAAAAAACCCCCGCTCGGGAGAGGAAGGGAGAACCAGGGCACAATTCTCCCTCCCCCTTACCGAGAGGGGACACATAATAATCGGGGGAGGTAAGAGGAAGGTCTGCAAAGACCCCATGTGGTCACCACGTGGAGTGGGGAAGTCACACGTGGAACCCACTAATCTCGCTAAAAACCCCAGAAAACCCCGATAAAATACACATGAAGAATGTACTAGTGGCAGGAGGGACAGTGAAATAGGGGACAGACGGAGAAAAACTCCGAAAACAGGGGCTGAAAAGCCCCCTTCGCTTAAGGAAAGAACTAAGTCCTAACGAAGAAAAAAAAAAAAAAACCCCATAAACACATAAAAACCCTCCTAGAAAACACACAATATACATCTGCAAAGCAGGCCAGCCACTAGAACACAAAAGAAAAATTAGCAGGAACACGCGACACAATACCATAGCGTAGCAGCGAGGAGCGTAGATGTTGACAGGCGTGTGTTCCGCGACAGAGTGGACGAGCGGTATTCAGCGGAGGAGGGGCTTAATACCTCACCTCACCACCTCCAGGTGGCTCCACTATCAGTACAGCGCCAGATTTGAATTTTTATTTACTTCTGATGAACGTCACGGAATTGACCCTTCCAACCCAGATTATGCCTACACGGGGCCTGGGCTTGTGAAGGGGCATATTCTATAGCAACCAGCTGTACTGGTTTCACTATACCAATAATGAGACATTTATGTGCGGAGGCCAGGCCACCGAAATATATTTCGGTGGCCTCGGCAGAGGCCCGTCCTATTTTATACTTCATTATTGGGAAGTGTGTCTGTTTTAAGCGTCCCCAACTGTACCTGTGTCGACTTTGGGGCTGGGTTTGGGAGAATGATCTATTTGTGTAATATAAAAAAAAAAATAATAATATAAAAAAAGAATGAACACAAAGTAAAAGTGAATATTCAAAGTAAAGTAGAAATTAGGAGAAAGTAATTTTAATGCAATAAAAAAAATTGTGCGTAAATGTATAATTATATGAACTGAAATTTAAGCTGTGAGAGTGTGTGAAAAAGACGCATAGTAACTGAGGAAACAGAAATTCTCTCTAATTCTCCACGACACTTAACGAACAGCGGAACCTAATTACTAATTCTGAGTGCCCTTGTCTCTGTCTGTCTGTGTGTGTATATGTGTGTGTGTTCTCTCTCTCTCTCTCTCTCTCTCTCTCTCTCTCTCTCTCTCTCTCTCTCTCTCTCTCTCTCTCTCTCTCTCTCTCTGTGTGTGTGTGTGTGTGTGTGTGTGTGTGTGTGTATATATATATGTGTGTGTTTCTTTCTCTGTCTGTCTGGTGTCACTGAAACCTCGATAAACACAAACATCAGAGATTTATTGACGGAATAATAGTTAACCCAATGAACTCCTTATTAGTTGTGATGGACGTAATCATATATATAAGCAGTGTTGTACTCTTTTATGTGAGGATTGATGAAGAAGCAGCTATGGGGATAATAACACTTTTGGTACATTAGAACGCCTTTAATTCCTCCAAAGTATGCCAGGAAACAGAACCAGATAAGCAATAAATAATGGTGGCCTGTTGTTTGGACTAGTTTGGGGGGATAATTTTCTCCAGATATACCAACACTGTAATGCCCCCTTGAGAATATGAAATGCTATATTGCTGCAGGTTTGAAATGGCTCTCAAAGTTTAAGGACCCTGTGAACGTGTATAAAAATGGGAGGCTTCTGATTCCTCCAAATTATGCCACGAAACACGGACGGTCCTTCCATATAGGTGGTGTTTCGTGGCATTATTTGAAGGACTCAAGTACCTAAAATTTTCTGACTACATCACAGATCCCCTTAATTAATCAATAATATTTTAGGACTCATTTGCCGGACAACCCACCAACCTAGATGATGATTATTATTGTTATTATATGGACAAATTACGGATATCACTTGTTGTCCTCACCACGGCGTTACCACCGACAACACCCAAAGAAGGCAGGAGCGAAACGTGGACAAAAATAAAGGCTTCTCTGAATATTATGGTGTTTTGATCCTTATGATACATTCTACCAAGCTCGTGAAATATTTTACCTCCTCACACTCCGAATAGTCAACACAAAACAGCTACCCTCTTTATCAATTCCTCTTTACGGTGACAGATTTGGGGGAGTAACGAAGGAGACCAACTTAGTTCCCTGGGACTCGCTGAAATATCGAAAATCTTTACGCCTTGCTCGGGAAATTATTGGAGTGTCAGGAAATTTGGGATCTGCTGGCGGGAAATTATGGCGGGAAATTTTTGGCGGGTTGTGCATTACTCTCACCTGATCCACTCTATACGAGGAGCGATAACGGCTGTCAATACTCTCTCTGTCCTTACTCTAAAGTTGTCATTCCTTCCCTTCTATTTCCTTCGTGTGTGTCTGTCACTCCACTCTCAGGACCTTCTCTCTGTCCTTCCTGTCCCTCCTGTCCTTCTACACTCTATCACTTTCTCTCTGTCCCTCATTCCCTATCTGTTTCACTCGTTGTTGGCTGTCACTCCACTCTTATCACCTTCTCTCTGTCCCTCCTTTTCTTCTATTTTCTTTTTGTTTGTTTTCTGTCCCTCCATCACCTTCTCTCTGTCCCTCCTTTCTTCTATTTCATTCGTGGTTGCTGTCACACCACTCTATCACCTTCTCTCAGTCCCTCTACTCTATCACCTTCTCTCAGTCCCTCCTCTCTATCACCTTCTCTCTGTCCCTCCACTCTATCACCTTCTCTCTGTCCCTCCTTCCCTTCTAATTTCTTCGTGGTTGTTGTCCATCCATCACCTTCTCTTTGTCCCTCCTTCCCTTTCTATTTCCTTCGTGCTTGCTGTCTCACCTCACTATACCACTGTCATATACACGTTACACATCCATCGTACCGACACCACACCACCATCGTCTACACCACCAATATTCTTGCATACGGAGCTCGTAAATCATAGTATTAGTTTCCGTAAGACTTTAAGACTCTCATTGGATTATTCTACTTGAACAGTTTACAAAGTTATAATGAAATTTGCCCGTTTACCTCTTGTTATAGTTTAGGACATTCAACGGGAGATCTCATTCCTCCTGTTTCCTTCGTGTTTGCCTGTCCCTCCTCCTTTGCTCTTAAACTGTCCCCCCCCCCCCATTCCTTTTTTATTTTTTTCCTTCGTGCTTGCTGTCCCAACTTTCCTTCTGTTTCCTTCGTGCTTGCTCTCCCCCTTTCCTTCTGTTTCCTTCGTGCTTGCTGTCCCCCTTTCCTTCTGTTTCCTTTGTGCTTGCTTTCCTCCTCTCTTGCTCTTAAACTGTCTTTCCGTTCTTTTTGTTTCCTTTGTGCTTGCTGTCCCTCCTCTATTAAACTGTCCCTCCATTCCTTCTGTTTCCTTTGTGCTTGCTGTCCTTCCTCTTTTAATCTGTCCCTCCATTCCTTCTGTTTCCTTTGTGCTTGCTGTCCCTCTTTATTACACCGTCTCTCCATTCCTTCTGATTCCTTCGTGCCTGCTGTTTTTCATCTCTGTCCTTTAATTCTTTTTCATGCATAAAAGGTCTTTCCGGCATAACACATTTTTCCCATTTTTTCTTTACACTAAAAAAACCTTAAAGAATAGGAAAGAATTTAATCAAAGTAAGGGAAAACGAATGAAAGTTAAGGGAATGATACGAGTAAAATGTTGGTGGTAAATCCTGACACAACTGATGCCTCGATCCAACCTATTCCATACAACAACAACAACAAACAACAACAAACAACAGACCACCATTTATTATTTTTGCTAATCTGGTCTTACTGTTTCGTGGCAT
>JAWQEG010007836.1:10000-12500 GCA_033782935.1 Petrolisthes cinctipes
AACCTAACCTCATATAACCTCAAACCTAACCTCACATAACCTCAAACCTAACCTCACATAACCTCAAACCTAACCTCACATAACCTCAAACCTAATCTCACATAACTTAAACCTAACCTCACATAACCTCAAACCTAACCTCACATAACCTCAAACCTAACCTCACATAACTTCAAACCTAACCTCACATAACCTCAAACCTAACCTCACATAACCTCAAACCTAACCTCACATAACCTCAAACCTAACCTCACATAACCTCAAACCTAACTTCACATAACCTCAAACCTAACCTCACATAACCTCAAACCTAACCTCACATAACCTCAAACCTAACCTCACATAACCTCAAACCTAACCTCACATAACCTCAAACCTAACCTCACATAACCTCAAACCTAACCTCACATAACTCAAACCTAACCTCACATAACCTCAACCTAACCTCACATAACCTCAAACCTAACCTCACATAACCTTAAACCTAACCTCACATAACCTCAAACCTAACCTCACATAACCTCAAACCTAACCTCACATAACCTCAAACCTAACCTCACATAACCTCAAACCTAACCTCACATAACCTCAAACCTAACCTCACATAACTTTAAACCTAACCTCACATAACCTCAAACCTAACCTCACATAACCTCAAACCTAACCTCACATAACTTCAAACCTAACCTCACATAACCTCAAACCTAACCTCACATAACCTCAAACCTAACCTCACATAACCTCAAACCTAACCTCACATAACCTCAAACCTAACCTCACATAACCTCAAACCTAACCTCACATAACCTCAAACCTAACCTCACATAACCTCAAACCTAACCTCACATAACCTCAAACCTAACCTCACATAACCTCAAACCTAACCTCACATAACCTCAAACCTAACCTCACATAACCTCAAACTTAACCTCACATAACCTCAAACCTAACCTCACATAACCTCAAACCTAACCTCACATAACCTCAAACCTAACCTCACATAACTCAAACCTAACCTCACATAACTCAAACCTAACCTCACATAACCTCAAACCTAACCTCACATAACCTCAAACCTAACCTCACATAACCTCAAACCTAACCTCACATAACCTCAAACCTAACCTCACATAACCTCAAACCTAACCTCACATACCCTCAAACCAAACCTAACCTAACCTCAAACCTAACCTCACATAACCTCAAACCTAACCTCACATAACCTCAAACCTAACCTCACATAACCTCAAACCTAACCTCACATAACCTCAAACCTAACCTCACATAACCTCAAACCTAACCTCATATAACATCAAACCTAACCTCACATAACCACAAACCTAACCTCACATAACTCAAACCTAACCTCACATAACTCAAACCTAACCTCACATAACTATAACCTAACCTCACATAATCTCAAACCTAACCTCACATAACCTCAAACCTAACCTCACATAACCTCAAACCTAACCTCATATAACCTCAAACCTAACCTCACATAACCTCAAACCTAACCTCACATAACCTCAAACCTAACCTCACATAACCTCAAACCTAACCTCACATAACTTTAAACCTAACCTCACATAACCTCAAACCTAACCTCACATAACCTCAAACCTAACCTCACATAACTTCAAACCTAACCTCACATAACCTCAAACCTAACCTCACATAACCTCAAACCTAACCTCACATAACCTCAAACCTAACCTCACATAACCTCAAACCTAACTTCACATAACCTCAAACCTAACCTCACATAACCTCAAACCTAACCTCACATAACCTCAAACCTAACCTCACATAACCTCAAACCTAACCTCACATAACCTCAAACCTAACCTCACATAACCTCAAACCTAACCTCACATAACTCAAACCTAACCTCACATAGCCTCAAACCTAACCTCACATAACCTCAAACCTAACCTCACATAACCTTAAACCTAACCTCACATAACCTCAAACCTAACCTCACATAACCTCAAACCTAACCTCACATAACCTCAAACCTAACCTCACATAACCTCAAACCTAACCTCACATAACCTCAAACCTAACCTCACATAACTTTAAACCTAACCTCACATAACCTCAAACCTAACCTCACATAACCTCAAACCTAACCTCACATAACTTCAAACCTAACCTCACATAACCTCAAACCTAACCTCACATAACCTCAAACCTAACCTCACATAACCTCAAACCTAACCTCACATAACCTCAAACCTAACCTCACATAACCTCAAACCTAACCTCACATAACCTCAAACCTAACCTCACATAACCTCAAACCTAACCTCACATAACCTCAAACCTAACCTCACATAACCTCAAACCTAACCTCACATAACCTCAAAATTAACCTCACATAACCTCAAACCTAACCTCACATAACCTCAAACCTAACCTCACATATCCTCAAACCTAACATCACATAACCTCAAACCTAACCTCACATAACCTCAAACCTAACCTCACCTAACCTCAA
>JAWQEG010007836.1:17500-21567 GCA_033782935.1 Petrolisthes cinctipes
ACCTAACCTAACCTCAAACCTAACCTAACCTAACCTAACCTCAAACCTAACCTAACCTAACCTAACGTCAAACCTAACCTAACCTAACCTCAAACCTAACCTAACCTACCCTAACCTCAAACCTAACCTAACCTAACCAAACCTCAAACCTAACCTAACCTAACCTCAAACCTAACCTAACCTAACCTAACCTCAAACCTAACCTAACCTAACCTAACCTCAAACCTAACCTAACCTCAAACCTAACCTCAAACCTAACCTAACCTCAAACCTAACCTAACCTAACCTAACCTCAAACCTAACCTAACCTAACTTCAAACCTAACCTAACCTAACCTAACCTCAAACCTAACCTAACCTAACCTCAAACCTAACCTAACCTAACCTCAAACCTAACCTAACCTAACCTAACCTCAAACCTAACCTAACCTAACCTAACCTCAAACCTAACCTAACCTAACCTAACCTCAAACCTAACCTAACCTAACCTCAAACCTAACCTAACCTAACCAAACCTCAAACCTAACCTAACCTAACCTAACCTTAAACCTAACCTAACCTAATTTCTAACCTAACCTAACCTAACCTAACCTCAAACCTAACCTAACCTAACCTAACATAACCTAACCTAACCTAACCTAACCTAACCTAACCTCACATAACCTCAAACCTAACCTCACATAACCTCAAACCTAACCTCACCTAACCTCAAACCTAACCTCACATAACCTCAAACCTAACCTCACATAACCTCAAACCTAACCTCACATAACCTCAAACCTAACCTCACATAACCTCAAACCTAACCTCACATAACCTCAAACCTAACCTCACATAACCTCAAACCTAACCTCACATAACCTCAAACCTAACCTCACATAACCTTAAACCTAACCTCACATAACCTCAAACCTAACCTCACATAACCTCAAACCTAACCTCACATAACCTCAAACCTAACCTCACATAACTTCAAACCTAACCTCACATAACCTCAAACCTAACCTCACATAACCTCAAACCTAACCTCACATAACCTCAAACCTAACCTCACATAAACTCAAACCTAACCTCACTTATCCTCAAACCTAACCTCACATAACCTCAAACCTAACCTCACATAACCTCAAACCTAACCTCACCTAACCTCAAACCTAACCTAACCCAACCTAACCTAACCTCAAACCTAACCTAACCTAACCTCAGACCAAACCTAACCTAACCTAACCTCACCTAACCACAAACCTAACCTAACCCAACCTAACCTAACCTCAAACCTAACCAAACCTAACCTAACCTCAAACCTAACCTAACCTAACTTCAAACCTAACCTAACCTAACCTAACCTCAAACCTAACCTAACCTAACCTCAAACCTAACCTAACCTAACCTCAAACCTAATCTAACCTAACCTAACCTCAAACCTAACCTAACCTAACCTAACCTCAAACCTAACCTAACCTAACCTAACCTCAAACCTAACCTAACCTAACCTAACCTCAAACCTAACCTAACCTAACCAAACCTCAAACCTAACCTAACCTAACCTAACCTTAAACCTAACCTAACCTAACCTCAAACCTAACCTAACCTAACCTAACCTCAAACCTAACCTAACCTAACCTAACCTCAAACCTAACCTAACCTAACCTAACCTCAAACCTAACCTAACCTCAAACCTAACCTAACCTCAAACCTAACCTAACCTCAAACCTAACCTAACCTAACCTAATCTCAAACCTAACCTAACCTAACCTAACCTCAAACCTAACCTAACCTAACCTAACCTCAAACCTAACCTAACCTAACCTAACCTCAAACCTAACCTAACCTAACCTAACCTCAAACCTAACCTAACCTAACCTAACCTCAAACCTAACCTAACCTAACCTAATGTCAAACCTAACCTAACCTAACCTCAAACCTAACCTAACCTAACCTAACCTCAAACGTAACCTAACCTAACTAAACCTCAAACCTAACCTAAGCTAACCTCAAACCTAACCTAACCTAACCTAACCTCAAACCTAACCTAACCTAACCTAACCTCAAACCTAACCTAACCTCAAACCTAACCTAACCTAACCTAACCTCAAACCTAACCTAACCTAACCTAACTTCAAACCTAACCTAACCTAACCTAACCTCAAACCTAACCTAACCTAACCTCAAACCTAACCTAACCTAACCTCAAACCTAACCTAACCTAACCTAACCTCAAACCTAACCTAACCTAACCTAACCTCAAACCTAACCTAACCCTAACCTCACCTCAACCTAACCTAACCTAACCTCAAACCTAACCTAACCTAACCAAACCTCAAACCTAACCTAACCTAACCTAACCTTAAACCTAACCTAACCTAACCTCAAACCTAACCTAACCTAACCTAACCACAAACCTAACCTAACCTAACCTAACCTCAAACCTAACCTAACCTAACCTAACCTCAAACCTAACCTAACCTAACCTAACCTCAAACCTAACCTAACCTCAAACCTAACCTAACCTAACCTAACCTCAAACCTAACCTTACCTAACCTCAAACCTAACCTAACCTAACCTAACCTCAAACCTAACCTAACCTAACCTAACCTCAAACCAAACCTAACCTAACCTAACCTCAAACCTAACCTAACCTAACCTCAAACCTAACCTAACCTAACCAAACCTCAAACCTAACCTAACCTAACCTAACCTTAAACCTAACCTAACCTAACCTCAAACCTAACCTAACCTAACCTTACCTCAAACCTAACCTAACCTAACCTAACATAACCTAACCTAACCTAACCTAACCTCACATAACCTCAAACCTAACCTCACATAACCTCAAACCTAACCTCACATAACCTCAAACCTAACCTCACATAACCTCAAACCTAACCTCACATAACCTCAAACCTAACCTCACATAACCTCAAACCTAACCTCACATAACCTCAAACCTAACCTCACATAACCTCAAACCTAACCTCACATAACCTCAAACCTAACCTCACATAACTTTAAACCTAACCTCACATAACCTCAAACGTAACCTCACATAACCTCAAACCTAACCTCACATAACCTCAAACCTAACCTCACATAACCTCAAACCTAACCTCACATAACCTCAAAATTAACCTCACATAACTTTAAACCTAACCTCACATAACCTCAAACCTAACCTCACATAACCTCAAACCTAACCTCACATAACTTCAAACCTAACCTCACATAACCTCAAACCTAACCTCACATAACCTCAAACCTAACCTCACATAACCTCAAACCTAACCTCACATAACTTCAAACCTAACCTCACATAACCTCAAACCTAACCTCACATAACCTCAAACCTAACCTCACATAACCTCAAACCTAACCTCACATAACCTCAAACCTAACCTCACATAACCTCAAACCTAACCTCACATAAACTCAAACCTAACCTCACATATCCTCAAACCTAACCTCACTTAACCTCAAACCTAACCTCACATAACCTCAAACCTAACCTCACCTAACCTCAAACCTAACCTAACCCAACCTAACCTAACCTCAAACCTAACCTAACCTAACCTCAGACCAAACCTAACCTAACCTAACCTCACCTAACCACAAACCTAACCTAACCCAACCTAACCTAACCTCAACCTAACCTAACCTAACCTAACCTCAAACCTAACCTAACCTAACTTCAAACCTAACCTAACCTAACCTAACCTCAAACCTAACCTAACCTAACCTCAAACCTAACCTAACCTAACCTCAAACCTAACCTAACCTAACCTAACCTCAAACCTAACCTAACCTAACCTAACCTCAAACCTAACCTAACCTAACCTAACCTCAAACCTAACCTAACCTAACCTAACCTCAAACCTAACCTAACCTAACCAAACCTCAAACCTAACCTAACCTAACCTAAACTTAAACCTAACCTAACCTAACCTCAAACCTAACCTAACCTAACCTCAAACCTAACCTAACCTAACCTAACCTCAAACCTAACCTAACCTAACCTAACCTCAACCTAACCTAACCTCAAACCTAACCTAACCTAACCTAACCTCAAACCT
>JAWQEG010007837.1:0-17465 GCA_033782935.1 Petrolisthes cinctipes
AACCTACCTATCCTAACCTAACCTAACCTATCCTATCCTATCCTATCCTATCCTAACCTATCCTAACCTAACCTAACCTAACCTAACCTAACCTATCCTATCCTAACCTAACCTAACCTAACCTAACCTAACCTAACCTAACCTAACCTAACCCAAACAAAGTGGGTATTTCAGTGTCTATTTAATTTTATCTCATTTCATCTCATTCACACACACACACACACACACACACACACACACACACACACACACACACACCTCACTCACACACGCATCTCCCTCACACACACACCTCCCTCACACACACACTTCCCTCACACACACACGCACGCACGCATCTCCCTCATACACGCACCCATGCATCTCCCTCACACACACACACACACACACCTCACTCACACACACACACACCTATATGGAAGGAGCTTGTTTCGTGGCATGGTCAGGAGGAATCAGAAGCCTCCAATTTTCATACACGATCACAAAACTTTCTCTCTCTCTCACTCACACACACTCTCTCTCTCTCTCTCTCTCTCTCTCTCTCTCTCTCTCTCTCTCTCTCTCTCTCACCTATATGGTATTGGTTTGGTCCTAAAGTGAGTGAAATATATCATTGTTGTTTTTTCTTTACCAGTTGCGTAAAAAAACAATTATATTATCATTGTGTCTTATCTCGTATCGGTCTATCAGAGAGAGAGAGAGAGAGAGAGAGAGAGAGAGAGAGAGAGAGAGAGAGAGAAGAGAGAGAGAGAGAGAGAGAGAGAGAGACCAGGTGTTCAGAGAGAGAGAGAGAGAGAGAGAAAGAGACCAGGTGTTCAGAGAGAGAGAGAGAGAGAAAGAGACCAGGTGCTCAGAGAGAGAGAGAGAGAGAGAGAGAGAGAGACAGACCAGGTGTCCCTTGCTCTTATGCCTTGTTAAACCCTGGACCCAAAAAAGAAATTTAAAAAAAAAATATATATATACCCGGTATAAATTTAATTGAAGGGTGAGGGTGGTAATTATGCAAGACATTTTTTTCACTTACACACACACTCACACTCACACTCACACTCACATATATACCTACCTACATTGCACACACACACACACATACAGTACATTGCACACACACACACCTACAGTACATTGCACACACACACACACACACACACACACACACACACAAATAAATAAATTTAGAAGGCCTCCCATTTACAATTCCTTTATTTTTCTGTTACATATTGTGCTTACTGTCCCACTTCTTAATCACCATCTTCCTCGGGCGCCATATGACCTTGCTGTTGCAGTACCAAATATCAATAATTCAATCAGTCCAATTTACAAAACAGATTAATAGTTATATATAATTATGTTATCATGAACTAGCTATTGGTTAAAAGGCAAATACTAATATATATAGTTCTAATTTTGCTCCTAGGAATTGTGCCAGTGGTTCATGTGGCTGAGTGGTTGGCTGTCTGGCTGGCTGGCTGGCTGAGTGGTTGGCTGTCTGGCTGGCTGAGTGGTTGGCTCTCTGTCTGGCTGAGTGGTTGGCTCTCTGTCTGGCTGAGTGGTTGGCTGGCTGTCTGTCTGGTTGGCTGGCTTGGTTTTTGGCTTACTCTTGGTTGGTGTCTTTTCATATTCTTTCTCACAAATTTCTCTTTGTTTTAACACCCAAATTAATTAGCTAGTGTTTTATTGTAAAGTATTCAATCATTGCAAAAAGGGAAATTCTAAAAGAGACACTAGGGAAATGACGCCAAGAAGACCTGGCAACACTGGTCGGCAGCAGTATTGCCAAGTATGGGAAATTTTCTCTAGACATGAAGAACTAAAGGTAGCCTATTAAAATTATTAAAGAGTAAATGGGGAAATTTCTACCAGACGAAAATAATACAACAGAAAGACCTCCAATGTTCAAGAATAAACAGGGAATTATTGAGGTAAAAAAAGGAAATTCTGATGCTGAAGTTGGGGTAGTGACGCCAAGGAGATCTGGCAACACTGGTCAGGACAATAACAAACAAGTGTCAGTCTCATTCTGCCTTGTTGTCAATATAAATAATTAGTTTTTTAAAGTTTTTGACGCTATAATTATCTTTACTGCCTTGTAAGTAAGTGTGTAATAATGTATAGAGATAATATTACCCCTTTAATAATAAATAAATTCAATAATAGTAGTTAAAATAGTAAAATAATACAACTTTGATTAATATTGACACGTGTAATAATAAATAAATATAATAATAGTAGTTAAAATAGTAAAATAATGAAATTTTAATTAATATTGACACGTGTAATAATAGATAATAATCAATAAATATAATAATAATAGATAAAATAGTAAAATAATACAACTTGAATTAATATTGACACGTGTTAACAGGTGTTTGTCTTTATTTATTATTATTTATTATCAATAAAAACGTGTCAACAATTTTGGGTAATATTACTATAATTATAATCTTTTTTATGTATTTTTTTCCTTTGATTTAGTTTTAATTTTTGTTTTGGGTAATTATCAAATATATTGCTGTTTTCTAATACTATGTTTCTAACTTTTTTTCTTCTTTTTTTTGTCAATATCTATTTTATTGCTGTTTTCTATTACAATGTTTCTAGCTTCATTACCCACTTATTTATACCATTCTAAGACTATTTTCTTCTATGGCATTTCCTCCTCAAATTGTGTGTTTGTATCGTTCCAGCCTCTCTTTGGACACACACCAACAAACCCTTCAGCTCCAAGATCGTCACATCCAACCTAACCCAACCTAGCCAAACCCAACCCAACCTAACCTAACCCAACCCGTCAGCTCCAAGATCGTCCAGTACAAACAAGTGTTGCCAATTGACATATGATGCCTCGGGGTTAATTCCAGTGGTTGATAGTGGTTTGTAAGCATGCAAACGAAAGAATCTTAGCCGTTTAAATGACTTATGGGTAAATTATTTAATGAATTTGGTGAGTAAACTATACAGTGATCATCATTATTTAACTGTTGGTTAGATTTTGTGAATGTGGATACTCACCTTCTGAAAAATAATGAAGCCTTATAAGTATGGTTGGTTGGGAAGCTAACAAACCAATACCACTTTGGCTGTGGAATCAACCCTTGGAAAATAATGAAGCCTTACAAGTGTGGTTGGTTGGTAAGCTAACAAACAACAAATACCACTGTGGAATCGACCCCCAATCAGACAGACATCATCGTGGTAGGTTGGGAAGCTAACAAACCAACCAACCAATACCACTGTGTAATCAACCCCAATCGACCATGAATTTCCGCCAGAGGATAGCGTGGATATGCCTTGTGTTTTACTTGGCTACATCCATCGCCATGGTGTACTACTTCTTGGACATTGCCGACCAGTACGCTGTGTTTAGTCTGGAGCACTCCAAGCTACACCAGGGACAGGAAGACACACAGCTACACCACCAGCGGCAGGATGTCAAGCTACACCACCAGTGGCAGGAAGACACGCAGTTACACCAGCAGGGGCAGGATATCAAGCTACACCAGCAGGGGCAGGATGTCAAGCTACACCAGGGGGAGCAGCAAGACACGCAGTTACACCAGCAGCGGCAGGATGTCAAGCTACACCAGGGGGGGCAGGAAGACACACAGCTATACCAGGGGGGGCAGGACATCCAACCAGTCGTACCCTATTGGCAGTTCTGGCGACACATCGGAGACTTGCCGTTCCATGTATTTATATTGATGTTAGCCGTTCCGTATTTACATATATTTGCAGCTCTGTTTTATTGCACGTTACCGTCAGTTGATAGGAATGCCAAAAAGTGCCTTATACCCGTCATAGGATGGATATATATTTATCAGAAAATTATTTCAATATGTAAAACTCAAGATGGTACATGGGATCGAACTCCTACCATTAGTATTTCATGAAGGAAATTACATGTAATAAATTAAATTATATTATGTAAATGATGTGAAGTAAATTAAATTATGTTATGTAAATGACATGAAATAAGTTATGTTATGTAAATGAAATGTAATAAATTATGTTATTTCATGAAGTAAATAACATGAAATAAATTGAATTATGTTATGTAAATAACATAGAATAAATTAAATTATGTTATGTAAATGACATGTAATAAATTATGTTAAATTATGTTATTTTATGAAGTAAATACCATACATACACATACATATACAGGGTGTATCGCGAGGTATATCATTAAATTACACCAGAGATATAAAATATAATTTTGAGTATATTTTGTTCTATAAAGTAAGGTGTGTGTGATCTCGGTAAAGTACAATGAATACTGATAAAAACTATTTTAACTTGTGTTTTCAAATGGCGGTGAGCGTCGGAGGGAGTGGTAACCTAATATGTTTTTCGAACCAAAGACGCCTTATTTATTTCATCTTAATAATTTTTATCATGATTGCAATATTTATGTGATGTTCTATGACGTACATTGAATCATATTTTCAACGCAGAGGGATAATACCAGGCCCGTATAAGAAGAAAATCCGTGAAATGTAGGGAAATGCTAAGACTTGCAGGTTTGCATTATGTCGGGAGTTTACCTAACCTCCAAAAGATATTAATCATATTTCGTCGAATATTATTTATACGGGCCTGGTATTATCCCTCTGCATTGAAAATATGATTCAATGTACGTTATAGAACATCACATAAATATTGCAATCATGATAAAACTTATTAAGATGAAATAAATAAGGCCTCTTTGGTCCGAAAAACATATTAGGCTACCACTCCCTCCGACGCTCACCGCCATTTGACAACATAGGTTAAAATAGTTTTTATCGGTATTCATTGTACTTTACTGAGATCACACAAAGCATACTTTATAGAACAAAATATACTCAAAATTTTATTTTATATCTCTGGTGTAATTTAATGATATACCTCGCGATACACCCTGTATACATACACATACATATATACATACACATACAGGTATACATATATACACACGCACACCCACTAACAACACAATACAACATACACAAATATATACATACACACATATATACACATACATATACATAGACATATACACACTCACACACTTACTAACCAACACACATATACACACACATCCATACACATATACACACACACACACACATCCATGCAATATAACACACACAAAAAAAAAAGCGAAGTGAGATTTGTCAGTAGTTGGAAAAAATATGGTGTTTTAATTTGTTTAATGTTTTAATCTTGGTGTTTTAATTTGTTTGTAAAATATGTTTGAATCTTGGTGTTTATGGATGTTTTTTAAATATGTTTGAATCTTGGTGTTTTAATTTTGTTTGTAAATATGTTAAGGGTTATTTTATTTGTTTTTATTGGTATAATTATTGTTTATTATTGGAAAATTGTGTGATTTGTGTTGTAATTTCTGGTTGTTTTATTTGTTTTTTTATTTGCTGTGTATGTTTTTTTTTTAATTGGTATTATTATTGGAAAATTGTGTAATGATTTGTGTAATTTGCTGTGTATGTTTTTATTTAATTGGTATTTGATTTTATTACACTTATTTGTTGAGTATAATTAGTCTCTCAGATAGAATCAATAACAATATGATGTGGTGGCATGTCAATTATATAATTACTGTAATATTACTTCACTACCAAATGAGTATAAATTATGTTGAAGAAATTAAGGGGGTAATTCTGTGTTGGTAAATCTGGAGTAACTGATTCCAATTTACTATTCCAAGCAACAGAACACCATTATTTTTGTTCATCTGGTCCTGTTTCCTGGCATACTTTATTATTATTACATTATTATTATTACATTATTATTATTATTATTATTATTATTATTATTATTATTATTATTACCCGCTTCTACCTGGTGTTACTCGAGGGTAATTATTTTATCAACCAAAGTTTATAAAAGGAAACTAGACAAATATTTACATTTTTTATTCATATGTCTAAATAATTTCATGATCAATTTATTGTATGTACAGAGAGTAAAGTCCAAACCATAATGTATGTACAGCCACAATTAAATATCCACCAACACTTTCCTTCCATCGTGCAAATAAATCAGTATCATATCAAAATATAATCATACAACACCTTATGACAACTCAATCCCCTCTATAATTATTATGAGGTGCTGCAAAATCATACACGTGTTCTTAATTACCAAGATTATTATTATTATTATGAGGTGCTGCAAAATCATACACATGTTCTTTATTACCAAGATATTTACTACGATGAAAGGATAGTGTTGGTGGATATTTGATTGTGGATGTACAGAGAGAAAATTCCAAACCATAATGTATGTATTATTGTCCACAAGAATTCATACAAAAGATGATGTTTGTATTCGAGGGCTAAAATTTAACCCGTAGAAACTGTAACTGCAATACAACATTATTATTAAACTTGTTTTGATAATTACAGAGACAATTCCTTGCAATACTTCAGAATAATATTAGACCTCTTTTCAAATAGACTGTGTAAGAATTCTTGTAGCCAACTGTACACATTATGCTTTTCAGTTAATGCTACAGTTGTCATTATTCCAAGGACCCATTTGGATATACAGTGCTCGACATAGGATTGGTCTGCCTGTTGAGGGGTGGCCCAATTCTATGTCGAAAATGGAAACACCCTTAAGGAGTTTGAATATTGGCGCCATTGGGACAGACCACCTGCCATCATGGTGTTGTGGTAACTCTACCCTCCATAAACATCCCAGCTCAGGTGTTGTGTTGCCACCATCCAGGGAGATTTATTTCCCTGAGTGTACCGTGTGTCCCCCCCCCCCCTCTCGACCCCCACCGCCGCCTCTTCTAACCCCACCAGTGTTATGAATATGGGCTCTGATAAGGATCTATCACAGGTAACCATTGCCCAGATCATAGCTCTAAAGAAACCCGATTTTACAACGAAGGAAATAGCTGAACAGGTTGGTGTGTGTGAACAAAGTGTTAGATGCTGGGTTGCCAAGTTATACCAGGAGGGAAGCCTTGTCACAGCCACTAAGAAAACGAGGCCAGACAAGGAACTGAAAACCGGTATAAGGGCCCAGACAATTGTAAAACATGAGGTTGAGTCCAATCCACGAGTGAGTGCCACAAAAATTAAGGAAAGTAACTGTGAACTGTTTGGAGAGGTGTTAGTCCCAACTGTAAATGGTAGGATTGCAGCACTAGGCTACACCAGTCACCGCCCAGTCAAAAAGCCTCTTCTCACCCTTACACAGAGGCACAATAGTCGCTTTTGCCCATACATATAGCGGTTGGGATAGTGACAAGTGACTCTGTGGGCTATGGAGCGATGAATCCACCTTTAGGGTAACTGACAATAGAGGTGGTAATGTGTATCAGTGTTGTGTTAGTGACCCTCTTGACCCACACTACATCCAGGCAACTGCTAAAACACCTGAACTTACTTATGGTATGGGGTGCATATACTGGGTACGGTACCACTAAACTTCAATTGCTTTCTAAATTGTTTATTATATTGTCTATTTATTATTAATATTTCATTAACGATGTTGGTGCACTTTCTATGTTTTTCAGCGGGGCGGACCAATCCTATGTCGAGCACTGTATGTATATCTTGTATGAGGCATCACATAGGGTGGATTCCACAGTGGTTGGTAGTGGTTTGTAAGCATGCAAACGAAAGAATTTTAGCTGTGTAAATGACTTGTGGGTGAATTATTTAATGAATTTGGTGAATAAACTCTGCAGTGATTATGATTATCTTACTATTTTAATAGATTTTGTGAATGTGGATACTCAGCTTTTGGAAATTAGTGAAGCCTTACAAGTGTGGTTGGTTGGGAAGCTAACAAACCAATATCACTGTGGAATCAACCCATACTCTTCAGGGAATTGTAAAAAATAAAAACCAAATGTGAATAAAATTAAATAGTCTATACCTCACCCAAACTCACTCAACTGTACAGCCACAATCAAATATCCACCAACACTTTCCTTCCATCGTTGTAAATATCTTGGTAATAAAGAACAACAAGTGTATGGTTTTGCAGCACCTCATAATAATAATAATAATAATTGAGGGGGTTGAGTTGACATAAGGTGTTGTTGTACGATTGTATTTTGATATAATACTGATTTATTTGTACGATGGAAGGAAAGTGTTGGTGGTTATTTGATTGTGGCTGTACAGTTTCTTCCTTGCAGGTATCGAGATATTTCCAAACGTCTGCTTGGCTAAAACAATTAACTTTTCACTGTAGGATTTTTCTCACTGTTTGAAATACTTGCAGCTTCCTCCGTTTGTTTCTTGCCATAATGTTTCTTGCTAATAATCATAAGCATCATGATAGCAGGTAAGTGAATCAAAGTAAACATGAATAATTTCCTAGAGCTTTTGCTGTCAGAATCTTTGTAGAATCTCCATGCTGAAAAAAATTAAGAAAAGTGATTTGTTATATCAATGAATATAAAGTAATTATTATTCAGGACTGAAAAAAATTAATTAATCTACACTGGTTAAGGTGGAAGTTTTGTGTTATTAATTCTGGAGTAACTGAATCCTCCAAACTATATTTCCAAGCAACAGAACACCATTATTTTTGCTCTTCTGGTCCTGTTTCCTGGCATACACACACTCCTCTCTCTCTCTCTAATACACACACACACTCCTCTCTCTCTCTCTAATACACACACACACTCTCTCTATGCATATAACTACAGAAGGCTAAAAAAGTCTTACCAAGAAATGAGAGAGAGAGTTTAAAAAGTCTTACCAAGAAATGTGAGGTAAATATTTAGAGGTAGGGAATCCACTGCAAAAGTCCACGTTGTAACGTCTATTACCGGTGCAAGTGTACACAGGCCGATCATGGCAACACTGTACCGCAGAGCAACTCTCCGACACAAACCTTAAAAGAAAAAAAAAAAAAAATCATTATTACCAAAAAAAAAAAAAAATTGGTTTCATTATTTTCTAAAAGCCGAGTGTCCACATTCACAAAATCTATCCAACAGTTAGATAATAATAATAATAATAATAATGTTTACAAAAATAATAATGTAGTTTATAGATTATCAGCAAAAAATATGAAAATAAATAGGTTTACAAAAATAAGTATTAAAAATAATTGGCTTTACTAAAAAAAAATTAGGTAAAAAAAAAATTATCTGTATGTCCCAATATGTCTGTATAACCTAACCTAATAATCACCAAATACAAATAATCAAGTTGTTTTACCTGGATTAGTGACGGACATCATTCGGTAACCTGCCCGAGAATAATCTGGACGTAGATTCCAAGAGAGAGAATTGAAGTGTGGGAACTGCCAGGCATAAAGTATACCTGCCATGACCCAAGCTCCTGTGTCAAGACTTCCAGTACAACTTGTCCACCCAATGAGAGGAGGAATGGCACCAACTGAAATTAAATGTACAATTAGTTCGTTTCCACAGTGGTATTTGTTTGTTAACTTCCCAACCAACCAACTTGTAAGGCTTCATTATTTTCCAAAAGCTGAGTATCAACATTCACAAAATCTATTAAAACAGTTAGATAATGATGATCACCGTATAGTTTACTCACCAAATTCATTAAATAATTCACCTATAAGTCATTTAATAATAATAATAATAATAATAATGATGATCACTGTATAGTTGATGGAATTAGGACAATATTTGAAATTATACAGATATAAGGACAGATGCTTCAAGCTGTAAACTCGCAATCCAAAATATGTATCTAGGCTTGCTTCGAATAGCTTGATCAAGTATTAAGAGAGTTCAAGCAATTATAAAACAGGATAAGCATTGTAATTAGTTTACTAGTATGTCAAATGATTCAAAACTTCAATGAGACCTGGATACAAATTTTGGATTGCGAGTGTACAGTTGGCAGCACATATAACTGGTGCAGTCAGCGTTGTCAGTCCTCTTTTCCTGTACCAGTTATAAATGCTGGCAATTGTACATACTTTAGTCTTGGCAAGCGAGTATGACCCTTTTATTAATATGATACCTTGGCAACACTACATGTAAACACAGCGTCTGAATTATTACATTATTGATATGGTTCAGTTTAAACAAGAATTAACAATATTACATTATTGATATGGTTCAGTTTAAACAATAATTAACAATATAATTACTATTCAAATGGACATATTATACAATCAATAATGAAGAATATAACTGACTAGTTAATTTTGAGTATCAGATAATTCCTACTGTTATAGTTGAATTATTATTGGTGAAATATATAAGTCACTCATTACTGTGATGATTATATTCACTCATAACTTTGTCATTATGTTCAGCTTATGTAGGCAGAATGTGGATAATTCTCTCTTTATTTAGTTTACAAGAAGAAAATGTAGTGAATAACTATGTTTTGATTCATATAGAGTTTGCCTCTAATAAAGGTAAAGGTCCACCAATGAGTGCGAGTCAATGGTACAGAGTGAAGTACACACTAGACTGTATGAAACACAACTATATCAACACAACACAAAGATGATGAGTGGCACACAGGCCTCACCACCCAAGTGACACCAAAGTCAACTTCAGCTATGGGTGTGTAAGTAGGAAGACCTCAGACAGCTGACTCAAACCCCCCACCCCATGCTGACAGGGATGGTAACCTCTGGCATCAGTCAAAGATTTTTACAGTGTCCCGAGCACTATACACACACTATACACATACACACACACACTATACATACACATACACTATACATACCTACTGAGCCAACCCATGTATTGAGTATAGTAAACCTCTTCATTGGTGTATAAATACACGTGTATAGAAGTATATTGACAGCTCCTAGACTGGCGGCAAGTCCATTCGCTCCAAAATACAGCATACAGATTCCTGTTGTACTGCAGAGTGTGGCGAAACATACAGCATGTACAGGAGTCACCAGACCTATACAGAAAAAGTATTATATTAGAGAGAGAGAGAGAGAGAGAGAGAGAGAGAGACTGTTAGAAAAAGAAATTATTACATTAATTTGTTATCATCATTATAGAGAGAGAGAGAGAGAGAGAGTCAGTCATTTAATAATAATAATAATGATCACTGTACAGTTTACTCACTAAATTCATTAAATAATTCACCCATTAAGTCATTTACACGGCTAACATTCTTTCGTTTGAGTGTTTACTAATACCAACCACTGTGGAATCTACCCAAATTTGTAAATGCATACCAACCTAACATTCTTTCGTTTGAGTGCTTACAAACCAAATTCATTAAATAATTCACACATTAAGTCATTTACACGGCTAACATTCTTTCGTTCGAGTGCTTACAAACCGCAACAACAAACCAACGACTGAGGCATCAACCCCATACCAACCTCGGACTAATATTCTGTTCTTGGTGCGGTCCATCTGGGAATCATACGGCACTTCAAAGATCTGATTGACGGTGTTGGCAGCGGCGGAAACCAGTCCAGTACCGAGGGAACAACTGACTAATGTGGTGATATCTAACGGTGCTGAAGCCATGGCATATCCAGCAATGGTCGTCAGTACTACCAAACCTGTACGGAAAAAAAAATAATTATTTGTTTTAACGGGAAACAAAATTTTTATAGAATATTACACCAACTGCCTTGCTAGTTAAAAATTATCAGTAACTACCAATCCTGTACAGAAAAAAAAATTATGATTTGTTTTAACAGGAAGCAAAATTTTATACTATTAACCAAATGTGGTAATATCTAGTATATAAAAAACAATTATTTGTTTTAACAGGAAACAAAATTTTTATAGAATAATACACCAACTGCCTTGCAAGTTAAAAATTATCAACACTACCAAACCTGTACAGAAAAAAATATATATATTTCTTTTAACAGGAAACAAAATTTTTATAGAATATTACACCAACTGCCTTGCTAGTTAAAAATTATCATGACAATTTTCTACAATTTTAGTATTTATTGGTACAAGTGTTAATTTTTAATGTATGTACAGCCACAATCAAATATCCACCGACGCTTTCCTTCCATCGTAGTAAATATCTTGGTAATAATGAACACGTGTATGATTTTGCAACACCTCATAATAATAATAATAATAATAATAATAATCTATCTATCTATCTATCGCTCCGACGCCTCGTTCCCTCCGGGAACTCCCATAAAGGGGGTGGCCACGGCAGAAATGCCTCAAGTTTTCCCTGTTCCAACACTCCCTCCATACTTGCTCCATCCCCCCTCCCCCCCTCACATTTCTCTCCTTCACATACTCTTCCACTCTGTTCTGCCATCTAACCAGAGGTCTGCCTCTCACACCAGGTCCCACAACTTCACTTCCATACATCTTCTTTACAAATTCCTCACCTTGCATTCTCTCTACATGTCCAAACCATCTCAGTGTATTACACTTCACTATTTCAACCACTCCACACTCAATACCAATTGCCTTCTCACTCATACCACATCTCTCATACACACGATCATTACTTTCTCCATTCCTCCTAGTAAGTCCACATGCTCCTCTCAAATATCTCAAGAGGAGCATGTGGACTTACTAGGTGGGATGGAGAAAGTAATGAGTGTGTACGAAAAACTATTAGGGAAATTGTTCCTAATTGTAAAAGTAATGTGAGTGGTTGTAACTTTGATGACCAAGTAAATAAAGCCAATGAATTTAATTTGCATTTTGCAAATGTTGGAAAAAACACTTACGAAAAAACTCAGGAAACACTCCATGGTGGAAATGTACCACATTTTAATGATTTTAATGATGTCAATATAAATCTTAATGGTGATAATATTTTTAAACCACAGCCTGTAGACATAGAAACTATTATTTTAACAATAAAAGGCCTTAATGAAACTATTTCAGTAGGCTCTGATGGTATTCCATTGAAGTTTATTAAGTATTTTTTGTATGTAATTGCTGGCTACACAAGACCTCTCTATACTCTTCTCTAAGTCACTATCATCACTGCACCCCCCTAAAATTCATTATTTCCAGTTGTTGTGGTACAGTAAATTCATTCTCTCTCTCTAGGAGGAAGGAGATACATACACAGCAGCTCCTGTACTGTAAATTCACTCTCTCTCTCTCTCTCTCTCTCTCTCTCTCTCAATCAATCCTGACTTACCCGTTAATCTGTCCTTTGAAAGGCTTGCATAATAAGAGCCAAGTTTCATAACATCGATTTTTTGTGGTCTCCAGTCCAAGGCATTGGGTGGTAAAGCTCCAACTAATTCTGGCTTGACTTGGTTTTGTCCCACACGCTCAATGTATTCCATATCTTCATAGGGCTGTAAGGAAAAGAGATAAAATGAGAGATAGAAGAGAGATAGATAAGGAAATTGAGAGATAGAAGAGATAGATAAGTGAAATTATATAGATAAGAGAATTGAGAAATAGATAAGTTAAATGAGAGATAGATAAGAGAATTGAGAGATGGGTAAATTGGTGCACAGAAAGACAACACATACTAATGAATACCTGGTTCAGACAGCATCCACGAAGACTGTGTGTGGACATGGAAGTCACCGGGAGACAGAGCACAAAATCAAATAGATTACTTGACCATTAATAGAAGATACAGAAATGCAGTTACAAAAGTGAGGACATATCGAGGAGCAGATTGTGATAGCAATCATGTGCCAGTTGTGGCAGACATCAGGGTGAGATTAAAGAAAGTGAAGAGAGAAGAAGTTAAACCAAGAAGAGAGGTACAGGTGCTGAGGAGAAATGAAGAATTAAAACAGAGGTACAGTCGGCCTCAGGAATTTGTACACAGAGCATTGGTTACAAGAGGTATTTATTCTGCACATACTGTAGGCATTGTTCTGCTGACTGATTCAAGTATTATGCAGATAACATTACTAGAAAAGTTTGGTGTTAGGAAAATAATGTATTAAATTTTCTAGTTGTTATGAAGCATTGTTGTCACAGTGGTGTATACGAATTCCTGAGGCCGACTGTACATAGTGACAGTGGAAAATAAATACGAGATGTTGAGGGATGAATGTGATGAAAGCAATCCTGGACAACAGTGGAAGAGGTTAAGTGATGCAATAGACGAAGGCAATCAAAAAGTACTACCAGAAAAGAGGAGAAGAAAAAAAAAAACTGAATCACTGAGGAAATATTTGATTTGATGGATGAAAGAAAAACTACTAAAGGCCGGGATGACAATGCATACAGAGAACTAAATAGACAGATTAAGAGGAAGTGTATAGAAGCAAAGGAGAAGTGGCTAGATGAGCAATGTAAAGAAATAGAAGATCTTGAAAAGAGAGATTCTAGAATGATGTATAAGATAAGATTCGGGAAATAACAAAAAAAAGAAGTAATTCAAGATAAAGTTGGTAAGGTACTTATGGAAACAAAGAGGCGATTAAGGAAAGATCGGGAGAATATATAAAAACTCTTTGAGGATGTCAGACAAGAAGAGGAAGAGGAAGAAGAAAATCCTGAGTGTCTAGATGGAGAACAAATAATGGAGGAAGAGGTGAAATATGCTATGAGTAAAATGAAGAAGGGGAAAGCAGCTGGAGAGGATGGGGTTATGGTGGAGATGTTAACAGAGGCCTTGGGAGAATTCACAATAAAGAATATTACAGCCCTGGCTAATCAGATATATAATGAAGGTGCAATTATAGAACAGATGTGCAATTCAATTTGTATACCATTACCAAGATAAGCGGAACACTGGAATGCAGTAAGCACCACACAATTAGCATAATGAATCAGATAACAAAGATAATGTTAAGGATTATAATGAATAGAATTAAGAATAAAGTGAGAGAACAGGTATCCTGGGAGCACTATGGCTTCTTGGAGGGCAAGGGAACAACTAATGCCATATTTGCGATGAGAACAATTTTGGAGAGAATGATTGAAAAACAAAGAAATGTGTTCCTTTGTTTTATTGATTATGAAAATGCTTTCGATAAAGTAAAGCATGAGAAACTGATGAGGATGCTGGAAGGGCTGGACATTGATGGGAAAGAATTGAGTGTAATAAGAAATCTATATTAGAATCAGAAAGCTGCAGTTAGAGTGTAGGAAGAGATAACAAGAGTATCAAACCATAAGGAGAGGAGTACGTCAGGGATCTGTTTAATCTATATGGGGAGATGATATTGAAGGAGCTGCAAGGGATGGCAGGAGTCAACATTGGTGGTTACAATATCAACCATATTAGGTATGCAGATGACACAATTCTGGTGGCAGACTCTGGTGCAGAGAAGCTGCAACATTTGTTGGATGTGACGGTGAGGGCGAGTGAGGAGAAAGGGTTGAAGGTCAATATGGACAAGACCAAAGTGTTGGTGGTATACAAAACAAATACACCCAGAGTAAGAATAAAGGTAGGAGAAAGAAGAATAGAGCAGGTGGAAACATTTTCTTATCTAGGAAGCTTGATAACAGAAGATTGTAGATGTGAAAAGGAAATTAGATCGAGAATTGGCATTGAGAAGAGTGCATTTACGAGGATGGAGGCATATCTGACAAATAGAAAGTTGTCCATGGGAATCAGGAAGTGTGCAGCAAGAACATATGTATGGTGAACATTATTATATGGATGTGAGACTTGGATGGTGAACAGAAAGATGCAAGAAAAGTTGGAAGCAGTTGAAATGTGGTTATGGAGGAGAATTCTGAAGATACCGGCATGGACAGCAAGCCAAACTAATGTGGACATGTTGAGGCAGATGGGAGCGGAGAGGGAAATGATAACAACAATAAGACGACGACAAATGAGATTTCTCGGACATGTAATGAGGAGGGATGAGATGGAGGCTGTGGTGCTGACCAGGATGGTGGAGGGAAGGAGAGCAAGAGGACCACAGACAGCGAAATTAATTTATGGATGGTGTGATGAGAGTGGCAGGGGAACATCTTAAGCCTACAGAGTTGTTGCAACTAACAAGAGACAGAGTCAGGTGGCATTCCATGGTTGCCAAAGTCCAAGTGGATGTGGCGCCATGGTAATGGTAATAATGATTCACAAATTACTTGAATATCTTTGGTGGTCTGTATAGATTTCCACGAGTCTTTCAACATCCTCTCTCTCTCTCTCTCTCTCTGTGTGTGTGTGTGTGTGTCCCTCCAAGCTAGTCATCTTTCACACTTTCTCTCGTGTGTGTGTGTGTGTGACAAAGGTACACAGTGATATTCTCTCTCTCTCTATTTCACTGATTGCTTCTACTCTTGCTCTCTCTCCCTGATTGCTTTTACTCTCACTCACTCACTCTCTCTCTCTAACTGATTGCTTCTACTCTTGCTCTCTCTCCCTGATTGCTTTTACATTCTCTCTCTGTCTGTGTGTGTCTGTGTGTGTGTGTGTGTGTGTCTCTCTCTCTCTCTCTCTCTCTCTCTGAAGATAATAAACAAAATAGTGATACACAAATTACCTGAATATCTTTTGTGGTTTGTATAGATTTCCGGGAGTCTTTCAACAACTGGTCGACATGTAGCATGATTTCTTTTACTGATGGTGAGTGTGTTTTTGGCTGGCTCCTTCGCACATCCACCACCGCCGCTGCCTGGGCATGGTGGAGCAGCGGCGCCTCACGACTCACCAACGATTTTTCTTTTTTGGACTTTTCGCCAAACAGTATCTGTGTGTGTGTGTGTGTGGATAAGAGGAAGTTACAGTACTATACCTGTAATTATACTCACAATATATATATATGTATATAATTCGCCAAACAGTATCTGTGTGTGTGTGTGTGGATAAGAAGAGGAAGTTACAGTACCATACCTGTAATTACATTCACAAAATATATATATAATTCATTTTGGTAAATTGTAATGGTTCGTTACAGTTACTTTACCTATACTTACAGTCACATAATATATATATCATAATTCATTTTGATAAATTTACAGAAGTACTGGGTTCACTATATTGAATATTTTAGTATCATTACCCACTTCTGGTTCTGTTTCCGGGCATACTTTGGAGGAATCTGGAGTAATACAATTTTTACAACATTATTACTGTGTCTCTCATTTTTTTCCATATACACACACACAAAGCATATACACACATACACTCAAAATTACTGTGTCTTTCCTTGTTTTCCATACACACACACACACCCTGCCTCCCACCCCTCCTCCTCCTCCTACACACACACACACATTGCCTCCAACCCCTCCTACACACACACTGCCTCCCACCCCTCCTCCTCCTACACACATACACACACTGCCTCCCACCCCTCCTCCTCCTCCTACACACACACACACACTGCCTCCCACCCCTCCTACACACACACTGCCTCCCACCCCTCCTATACACACACTGCCTCCCACCCCTCCTCCTCCTACACACACACACACACAGCCTCCCACCCCCTCCTACACACACACTGCCTCCCACCCCTCCTCCTCCTCCTACACACATACACACACACATACACTCAAAATTACTGTGTCTTTCCTTATTTTCCACACACACACACACACACACACTCTCTTACCTTAACATCACTAAGGTCAGGTTTAAATTTCTTTGACGGCGATA
>JAWQEG010007838.1:0-10000 GCA_033782935.1 Petrolisthes cinctipes
TAATTTATCCTTGAGAAGAAAATAGTATATATTATAATTGGACTAAAAAAACTTATATAACTATCCTGTAACGAGTGAAGAACGAACGAATGGGACTTACGTATATCAGCGGCTGGAGTCTCGTAAGGGGCAGGGTCATCTAGTTGGCCCTCTGGTGGAGAAAAGGAAAAAATAAAATAAAGATGTTAGTCGTCGCATTACACACTATATATAATTAAGGTTAGAATGGATAAACTGTGGGATATTTATTACCTCTGGTGGAGAAAAGGAAAAGGAAAAAATAAAAAAAATATGTTAGTCGTCGCATTACACTATATATATAATTAAGGTCAGAACTGGATAAACTGTGGGGGGATATATATTATTATTATTGGGGCTTATTAGTGTTTCCAGTGAATTGTGTGGAAACAAGAATATATAATGTATAAGTAAACTAGTGGAGTAGGGGAGGGGTGGGGGTGGGGGAGAGGGGGGGGCGGATGTGGGATGGGGGAGGGGGGGGTGAGAGAGGGGGAGGGGGAAGGGGTGTGTGGGGGGAGGAGAGGGGAAGAAGGTGGGAGAGTGGGGGAAGGGGGTGAGGAGAGGGGAAGGGGGTGAGGAGAGTGGGGGGAGGGGGAGGGGGAGAGGAGAGAGGAGGGATGGGAGGAGGGGTGGATGTGGGAGGGGGAAGGGGGAGGGGAGAGAGGGGGAGAGGAGAGAGGAGAGGGGGGAGGTGTTTTATATGTAGCCTTCATTATATCTGTGAATCAATAAGCCCTCCAAATCACCCACGAAGGATTATCCCTCTTTGTATACAGCATATATATATCTAGGTCAGTATAAGTCTCGTATAAAGAGTATACCACCACCAACACTTACTTTACCTCCTGTTACAAGCGAGAAAAAAAAAAACACACACACACACACACTGGATTTCTGCTGTTGTGGTTGTGTGGTTGTAAAAAAAAAAAAAAACCACTGGATTTCTGCTGCTGTTGTAGTTGTTGTAGTTCCCCAGACTGTCTTGTGGTTGTGGTTGTTGTTGTTGTTGTAGTTCCCCAGACTGTCTTGTGGTTGTGATTGTTGTGGTTGTTGTAGTTCCCCAGACTGTCTTGTGGTTGTGGTTGTTGTTGTAGTTCCCCAGACTGTCTTGTGGTTGTGGTTGTTGTTGTTGTTGTTGTTGTAATTTCCCAGACTGTCTTGTGGTTGTGGTTGTTGTTGTTGTTGTAGTTCCCCAGACTGTCTTGTGGTTGTTGTTGTTGTTGTTGTTGTTGTATGGTGTATATAAGTGAGGTAATTATCCCCTCCACCACCCACACTGCCTGCCGCTCATTATCTACCAAACTAATGCGGGGGATAGTCAGCTCCCTCTCTATCTATTAAACATAAGCGGGTTCTGTTTTTAGAAGCGAGGATAGAGAGAGGCGAGCAGAACACAGCTTGTAGTAGGTTGGTCGTGTGCCAATATTCCACCACGGTGAAGAGATATGGTTACTGTTGTGTGTGTGTGTGTGTGTGTTTTTTTTTTTTTCTTTTTTTGTGTGTGTGTGTGTTTTTGTTTTTTTTTGTGTTTTCTTTTTTTTTCTTTTGTGTGTGTGTGTATGTGTATTTTCTGTTTGTGTGTGTGTGTGTGTGTGTGTGTGTGTGTGTGTGTGTGTGTGTGTGTGTGTGTGTGTGTGGGTGTGTGACTGAGAAAAATGGATGCTTATGCGCCATTATATATATATATTTTTTTTTTTCCCGAGAGCGTGATATATAAACTCTGACATTATAAATATGGGGTGTCGGTCATAATTAATTTACCTTCCTATCGAGTGGCTTTGATCATAATTATAAAACCAGTATGGAAATATGAAAACAGATACTGACAATGGGAAAGAACCACCAAAATCAACGGGATGAGGTAACAGGAGGAATTCCATCATTAAAAATATAAACAGGAAGAAGAAAGAAACAGGAAACAATAAAATCACAGAGACAATAAAGAGACAAAACGTACGAAAAAAAAAAAATAAAAAAAAAATAAATAAATAAATAAATACCGTAAATAAAAAAATATATAATAACAATAAGTAAAAACATACACTATATATAAATCCATAAATTCAACAAGAGTGTGTGTGTGTGTGTGTGTGTTTGTACTGACCTATAACGTTGAGAATGATTGGTCTACTAATCTTGGATCTGAGTTGACCTGACATTCGTACAGACCGGAGTCCCTCAGTGTGGCAAACTTGATGTGTAGTGTCCAGTCGTTGGAGTTCTCAGGATGCAGCACCTGGAGGGGAGAAGGAGGAGGAGGAGAGAAGAATATTGTTAGTTGTGGAGGAGGGAAGGAGAGAAGAACATAATTATTATCTGTGGAGGAGGGAAGGGAGGGACATTTTGGTTGTGGATGGGTGAAGTGGTGGAGAACATTTTTAGTTGTGGAGGGGAGAAGTGGTGGAGAACATTTTTAGTTGTGGTGGAGTGGAGGAGAGAACATATTTAGTTGTGGAGGGGTGAAGGGGATGAGAACATTTTAGCTGTGGAGGAGTGAAAGGGAGGTGGAGAACATTTTTTATTTGTGGAGGAGTGAAGGGGTGGAGAACATTTTAGCTGTGGATGAGAACCTTTTAGCTGTGAAGAGAAGGAGAGAAGAACATTTTAGCTATGGAGGGGAGAAGGAGAGAAAATTTTAGCTGTGGTTGGATGGAGAGAAGAGCATTTTATTTTAGCTGTGGAGGGGAGAAGGAGAGAGCATTTTTAGCTGTGGAGTGGAGAAGGGAATGGGAAATTTTAGCTGTCTATAGGGGAAGTGGTGAGAAATAACAGAGGGCGTAGAACATTTGAAACATTTAGATATACTACTATAAATTCTTTGACGACCCTTATATAATCATCTAAATCATACTAAACTCAGTTACTGGTAAAAATAAAAAAAAATAATAATATATAAAATCTTTCAAATAACTCTATGGGACACACACATACATTTTAACTTCTCACGTCCTTTTTAATACAATTTCCTTATTATCAGTTAATTCACTCTCTCAGGATGATGGACTTGTAATGAAGCCTCCAAAAGTTAAAGTAAGTCTTGTTTATATATGTTATATTTTTAATATACTATGTTAAGTCACACACGAAGAGAGCTAAAGGATTATTAATATCACCAAATTGGAACACACACACACACACAAACACACACACAAACACACACACACACACACACTCACACACACACACACACACACACACACTCTCTCTCTCTCTCATACACACACACACACACACACAAACACATAAACACACACACACACACACACTCACAAACACACACACACACACACACACAAACACTGACCCGAAATCTCTCGTCTGCAGAGTACGTGTAGATGCCCGCCGTCAGGATGTGTAGGTCCCTCTTCTCATCCAAGTCACCTGCAGAAGGGAAAACAACATAACGTGAGAGGAACCATAAAAAAAAAAAAAAAAAAAAAAAAAAATGTATATAAATTTTTTTTTATTATAAGTATATCCCTCAGGCTCGAGAAACACAATGATAGTCGTCAAGCCCAAATAACAAACAAAACAAATAAAACATCAAGAAAACACATATGAGAAGAGGTCGTAATTTTTTTTTTTTGCTATCAAGGCCTCAGTTTCCCCCCGTGTCCTACATTGGCACAAAAAGGATAGTACAAATGTGTGATGGTCAGGCAGAAGTCTCAGTCAGGGGGGAATGAATGCATGGTTGAAATAAATTGTGGTTGACGAGTCTGAAAATTACACTCGTATATATATGCAAACCGGACCAGTGTCGTGTGGAATTCTGTCCCTGTAGTAATTCTGTCCACTTGTACGTACACTCGTGATACATAATTTCTGACCAGAGTGTGAGGAGCAGAAAAAAAGCTTCGAATCGCCTGGTATTGCTCATTTCCCCACCCAGTACACCTATAAAGGCTGAGTTCGAATGCAGGGTATGTGTGTGTGTGTGTGTGTGTGTGTGTGTGTGTGTGTGTGTGTGTGTGTGGTGCCTGCCGTTCGTCTAAGGTCAGAAATTACGTATCATGTATTAAAATAGGACCAATGAACGTGTCTGTTTCCTGTTATAGTTAGGAGGAATCAGTAGCCTTTCATTTCACCAACTAGAGAATCATTTTCCCTTAAGGGGGTGCGGGAGTAGGGGGACAGGATTGGGGTGGGGGGTGCGGGAATAGGGGGACAGGACAGGCTTGGGGTGCATGGGTAGAAAGCCTGTCCCCTATTCCCACACACCCCTAACCCCCCCCCCAACCCTGTCTGTCCCCTACTCCCGCACTCCCCCCCAAGCCTGTCCCCTATTCCCACACCCCCCTAACCCCTACCCCAAGCCTGTCCCCCTACTCCCGCACCCCACAAACCCCCCCCCCCCCAAGCCTGTCTGTCCCCTACTCCCGCACTCCCCCCCAAACCTGTCCCCCTATTCCCACACCCCCTAAAGGGAAAATTCTCTAGTTGGTGAATTGGAAGGTTACTGTGATTCCTCCTAACTATAACAGGAAACAGACACGTTCATTGGTACTAATTGAGGATCTTCTGTTTCGTGGACTAGTTTGGAGGAATCAGAGACCTTCCAATTCACCAACAAGAGAATCTCCCCTGACGGTGGGTTGGATTAGATAGGTTATTCTCAGACATGTCCACTGTAAGGAAGACGAAGGGGCCATTGGGTAAAATAAAGTTACGAAAATATAAAGATAACTGGAAAAACAAATACATTCTTATATACATACATACAAACCATACATACAAAAAATAAAAGTCCAAATGTTTATAACTACATATATACTGTACATAATTATAACATAAACACAACTTTTTTGCCAAATTTCTCTGCGTGCCAAGGTAATTATTAAAGTAATTTCAAAGAAAGTAGGTGCTAATTACGTGCTGTGACACATTTAAAGTTACATTGATGCTCTCCACCCATGACTCGTTTTAAGTTTTTTATTATTTTTTTTTTTCTAAGAGAAGATTTTTCTGTTGAGAGTTTGTAAGTATCATGTTTTGCGTTCTTTCTTTTTTTTTCTTTCTTTCTTTTTTTTTAAGGTCTCTGTTGTGTATTTGCAAGTATTATATTTGGAACAGTTATAATAATATAGTTTGCATGCACGAAGAGCATCATTATGAATATTATTTCTATAGTGAAGAGATGCACAAGATTAATTTTGGAGTACAAGAAAGGAGTCAACGAAACTTAACCTACATTAAAATTATATATCCTAACAAAAACCTACCCATCCAAAGCTTAATTAAACGTGGGAATACGAATGTGACTGAAAAAATGACAATATTTGAAGCGACGGACGGAAATAAAAGCCAATACTGTAATATTATCAGGCCTAAATTAAGACATATTATCAACTAAACCCAATCGAACCATCCCAAGTCAATAAAGGAAATAATGAATGAGGTTACGTGAGAGTTCAGACGATTCGAGATACACCAATAAAAAAAAAATAATCTAACCTAACCTGACCTGACCTCCTCGACATTTCCAACCAACAACGTCAAGATGTAAACTCTGAAATATTGTTGTTATTATGGTTGTTGTTATAAGATTCATTCACGAGGTCTAGAGTGAGTAAAAGAAGGTATATAGTTAATAATTACAGGACTTTTCTTGTTACTGGGGAAGTGGAGACGAATGATTCCTCCAAACTCTCTGTACCACAAGAAAAAAAAAAAGCAACTAACTATTATTACCGAGTTGGGGAAGAGTAGAGAAATGGGTATATATAGCCTACAAAATAATAATAATAATAATAATAATAATAATAATAATAATGATAATAATAATCCCACATCATCATTCTCATCACACATCCCTGACCTCTTCATCACACACCCCCCCTCACACACACCCCCCTGACCCTCCCTCCCTCAACCCCCCCTGACCCTCCCTCACACCCAACACCCCCCAAGGGAGCAGTTAAGGGGGGGCTCGGTGCTGAAGTGGGAGAGTTGGGAGGAAGGAGAGGCCTATTAGTTTCCCAGGAATGAGTTTTTTTTCTTTTTTTTATTGCTCTCAAGGGGAAGTACTCGTCTCTCCATGCACCGTTTATACTGCCCCCTCAAAAAAAAAAAAAAAAAAAAAAAAAAAAAAAAAAAAAAAAAAAAAAAAAATGGTGCTGAGAGGTAAAGAGGAATTATTATTATTCTTTAAAAAATTTGGTCGATGGATTTTTATAGTCTCTCGTAAATGTTTGTTGTTGTTGTTGTTTTCTAGTTGTGGAAATTGTTTATTATTATTATACTTTTGTTGTCCTTGTTTACTTTTGTGTTCTTTGTAGTTTTATATTTAATGGTGTTTATAATTTAGTTGTAGGTTTGCTGATTGTTATATTAGTTGTTTTGTTTTTCACACACACATACACACACACACACACACACACACACATATATATCAAGCACAAACAACCATATGCATGTAAATATTACACACACACACACACACACACACACACACACACGTCCCTACCAATATTTTTCCGTCGCAGCACACAATTCATCACAGGGAGAGTTGGGGTGGCCAAAAGAGTAGCTGGCCTTCGTTAGGATGCTCCCCAACCACACATTTCACTCCTCTCACTTCTTCACAGGTCATCCACACACCGTCCACACTCACTACTAATCATCACAAAACAAACTTAAGAGAGGAGGAAGTGTAGTGTTGGTAAATCTGGAGCAAATGATTCCTCCTAACTATTCCAAGCAACAGAACACCACTATTTTTTTTTTTTTTTTTTTCATCTGGTCCTGTTGTTTCCTGGCATTACTATGGAGGAATCAAGGCACTCGAGAAATGGGTATAGCCTACAAAATAATAATAATAATAATAATAATCCCACATCATCATTCTCATCACCCCCCCCCCCCCCCCTGACCAAAAGTGAATTACTCCCTTAACCTGTCACACTACACAATCACATGACAATTATACTTATCAGAATTTATCCCCAAGTCAAAGTCTGTCATTCGGGTGCTTACGAATAGACTGGGAATGACCCTTATGTCAACTATTACGTATAATAATTATTCTGCTCTAATCACTATGTATAATTCTGTTCCAATCACCATGTATAATTCTGCTCTAATTACCTAATTTTATGTTTGGTTTAATTTTATGTGTACTGGATGTGACCGAAAAGAGGAAATTAACGGACGAATAGCTAATATATAAATAAATAAATAAATAAATACATCAACATAATTATATACATACGTAATAATTATATACAGAGACGGAAAGACATTGATACTTGGCCCGGATACGCACGTGACTGTATCGACAAAAATAACGATAATAATAATAATAATAATAATAATAATAATAATAATAATAATAATAATAATAATAATAATAATAATAATAATAATAATAATAATAATAATAAATATAATAATAATAATAATAATAATAATAATAATAATAATAATAATAATAATAATAATAATTCCGGTAATAATAATAATAATAAACATAATAATAATAATAATAATAACAATAATATCGTTCCTTCCTTCCTAAACACCTCTCGTTGCTGCATATCGAAACTGTTATGGGGTCGAACACAACAACACAAAAATTACAGAGAGAACGAGTGTGTTGCGAGTCGCTGCATAAAATACAAGTAACCATCGAGTAATTTTCACCCGATAACGAGTAAAATCTTTATGCTAAAACGTTTACGACGAAGGGTAAAATGTGTAAATTTCCAATGCCTATATATTTATGTAAAAGATAAAAACTATATATATATAGCGATGGTGATCATATAAGCAATCCGCCTAATGGCTCGACACATTTGGGAAGCCGTTCGTGCTACAGTGTTAATGAAGGTTGGTGAAATATCTAGCACGTTGCTAAAATGGAATGCAAATTTCCACTCATAGGGTTATGAATATGTAACTTGTGGCACCTCCGTCAAAGAGAGAGAGAAGCTCGTTGTGTTTTTTATTATTTCCTGCTGACCAAAGGCCATTCATCACCAGTTGCCTACTCACATCCAGGGACAATGCTTTATCTATCTTAGCTTATCTTTATCTTCATGGTTTCTGTTTCAAAGGTTTTCAAGTCTCGTAGTAAACCGTACTAACTTGTACTTTATTATAGACATTCATAAGATTAAGTTTTTACCTATATCCACCAAAATATAATGACACTTGGTTTCATAATGCCATGATATTCTGTAAAGTTTGATCATAATCTTACGTAACACTCAATAATAACGAATACTAAAAATAAAGTTTTCCGTGAATATCGTTTTGGAAGATAATAATGGTGGCAGGAGGAACGTGAGGTTATAAACCTTTCCTTGGTGTAACCTAACTCCTTTGTGGTTATCTGCCTTTATTACGTAAGTACAGGTAATTTGCATGAATATATTGTCTTATCATCAGCAGTCATAAATAATTCTGACTCAAGTACATAGAGTCAGGAACTTGAGTGGTGTCTGCTGCTGCTTTGGTTCTCGAGGTCACTAGTGTTATTGTCTGGTTCATCGTGGGCGTCACCTGCTTCTCATCACATGTTATACTGTATATTATGACGATAAAACATCAAACGACACAGCAGAGTTCCCACCAGAGTCATGTGTGAATGGTGGTGAAAAGCACAAGAATACTTTACTACAACCCTAACCCACACTGACCTCTGCATGGTGTTGACGTTTTAAGATTTAGTGTTGATAACAGACAAATACAATAAGTTCGTGTACTTGCTAACTATCACAGTATTGAACAAGAAGCCTGGGGATGTGAGAGGACTTTTGCCCATGACTATACACTGGGAATCACACCTGCTGTTGTTGATGTTGTTGTCACTGCTAGACACAACCTCGTATACTGAATGCAGTAAACGCGGAAATTAATTTACAAGTGCCATTACAACAATGCTTCATCACAATTAATGGCTTTCATACTTCATCGGGCAATGCAATTAACATAATCACACAATTAACACATTCCATTTGAAGGAGCAACAGTCGTAACAAGGAGGAAAGATGGATGACGGGAGGAGAGGTACAGTCACCAGCACTAATAAATATCCATGCAGGTGTGCTTCGAATACCTAGAGACAGTAAATAAATGCACAATAAAATCTCCATTGGAATTAAAGATGGATAACAGGAGGAGAGGTATGTACAGTCACAAGCACTAATAAATATCCAGGTGTGCTTCGAATACCTAGAGAGACAGTAAATAAATAAATGCACAATAAGATCTCCATTGGAATTAGTTCGTTGGTGAATAATTGGAATGTTCAAAGCTTCAACGAAAGCTGTATACTTATTAGTGCTCGTGACTGTTGTACATTCTGAAACATTACTAACAGGAACAGAGAGAAAAAATATATACCAGTTAATAATAAATATCCACCAGATCCTAAAACATGAATATAAACAATTGACAACCCTCATAACCCCAAAACAAACATAAATAAGACAGATAGACACCAAAATATAAATATAAACATTTTTACAACCCTCATGACCCCCAAAATAATACTAAACATGACAGACAGACACCAAAACATAAATATAAACAAACATTGGACAACCTCATAACCCCAAAACATAAAAATAAACAAGACAGACAGACACCAAAACATAAATATAAACAAACATTGGACAACCTCATGACCCCAAAACATATACATAAACAATAAACAAACAACCTTCAAAACAACAACAACACCCTGTTTGTTTGTTTCTCCTCCAAACGTAGCCTGGAGTAGCAATAATGACGGCAAAAAAATATCAATTAACATATCCCTGTGTCTACTAATATCACGACATTTACATAAACACACAACTTCCAAAGAGCATACAGGTCCACACTTTTCACATCCTGGTGTCTGAAACTAGCTTGCTCTTCTGTTTACGATGCATACATATATACATCAACAAATACATGCATATGGATAGACTCATACACGTGAAAAATTTTACTCACATAAATAGACCCATATATACATATCGTAAAAATACAA
>JAWQEG010007839.1:0-2500 GCA_033782935.1 Petrolisthes cinctipes
TGGTAAGAGGGAAAAAAGAGGGAAAGGGGAGGGTGACAAGAGAGAAAAGAGAGGGAAAGTGGGAGGTGGCAAGAGGGAAAAGAGAGGGAAAGGGGGAGGTGGCAAGAGGGATGGAGAGGGATGATGTGGTGGTGGAGAATAGAGAGGGAAAAGAGAGGGAAAGGGGGAGGGTGGGAAGAGGGAAAAAAGAGGGAAAGGGGAGGTGGAAGAGGAGAGATAGGGATGATGTGGTGGTGGAGAATAGAGAGGAGAAAGGTAATGTAGTGAGAAGTGAAAAAAAAACGGGGGCAACAGAGAAGACAGAGAGAAGAGAAGACGGAAGACCTGCAAGTAATGGAAGGCACAAGACGAGAGGAGAGCAAATAATTTAATTTAGCAGAGACGGAGAGGAAGAGGATGGGAGAAAAGAGAAGGGAGAGGCGAAGGGAGGAAGAGGAAGGAGGAAAAGAGAAGGGAGAGGCGAAGGGAGAAGAGGAAGGAGGGAAAAGAGAAGGGAGAGACAGAAAGGAAGTAAAGGAGGAATGAGAAGGGAGAGGCGAAGGGAGAAGAGGAAGGAGGAAAAGAGAAGGGAGAGAGACAGAAAGGAGGAAGAGGAAGGAGGAAAAGAGAAGGGAGAGGCGAAGGGAGGAAGAGGAAGGAGGAAAAGAGAAGGGAGAACAGAAGGGAGGAAGAGGAAGGAGGAATGAGAAGGGAGAGGCGAAGGGAGGAAGAGGAAGGAGGAAAAGAGAAGGGAGAACAGAAGGGAGGAGAGAGGAAGGAGGAAAAGAGAAGGAGAGACAGAAAGGAAGTAAAGAAGGAAATGAGAAGGGAGAGGCGAAGGGAGGAAGAGGAAGGAGGAAAAGAGAAGGAGAGACAGAAAGGAGGAAGAGGAAGGAGGAAAAGAGAAATGATAGGCGAAAGAAGGAAGAGGTAAATAAACAGTTTATATATTATTTGAAGGAAGAGAAAGAAAATAACACTTGAATGGAAGAAATAAAAGTGAGAAACTGCCATGGAAATAAACTATATGAAGATAATTTATGTTAAAGTTTCTGATTGACAATGATGATATTTGCACTAAATGTGAGAGTAGAGGAAGGTGAAGAAAGAGGGAACGTGGTGTGAAATAGAGGAGGAGGGAGAAGGAAGAGAGGGAGAAGTGAGAAGGCAGAGAGGAAGAAGGAAGAGAGGAGAAGTGAGGCCTGAGGGAAGAACTGAGGAAGGGGGGAATGTGGTAATTATGTGCAGGGGGAAGGGGGGAGGGGGCACGGGGAGAGGATTGAGGTCTGGGGAATGAGGAATGAGACAGCTGTGTGGGGATATAATGGGTTTGTAAGGGATAGGCATGAATAGTAAGGAAACGGTGAAAGTGAAGAGTAAGCGAGGGAAATACGAGTGAAAGTATGTGAGGGATAGGAATGAATAGGAAGGAATAGAAAGATAGAGGAAGGAATAGGAAGAAATAGGAAGAAAGTGAAGGAATGAATAAGAAGGAAAAGGAAAGTGTGAAGTGAAAGTGATGGATTTACGAGTGAGTGGAGCAGAGAGGGAGGTACTTTGAAGAATAAGGAATAGAGCATATGAAGTGAATAGAAATAATAGATGTATAGAAAAGCAGGAGGAGGAGGAGAAGGAAAATAAAAGTGTAGGAACTGAGAGAATATTGGAATGAAATTGGGGAGGATGAATGAGGCGAAAGAGGAAAAAATTGAGGTGAAGAAAATAGGAAAAGGAAGAAAATAGGAAGAGGAAGAAAATAGGAAGAGGAAGAAAATAGGAAGAGGAAGAAAATAGGAAGAGGAAGAAAATAGGAAGAGGAAGAAAATAGGAAGAGGAAGAAAATAGGAAGAGGAAGGAAAAGGGAATCTATTTCATGTATCTATATTATGAGAAGAATGAAGGAAAAGATAACTTGATAAAAAGATAATGAAGGAAAGGAGGAGAAGGAAGAGGAGGAGAGAAAGGAAACTGGAGGTAAAGTGGCGGTAATAAACATGAGTGAAGAAAGACAGGGGGGAGGGGGAAGGTGAGGAAAGAGGGGAATAAAATGGAGAGGAGATAGGATAAGGAGATAGAGGGGAACAATAAAGTGGAAGGGTAGAGAAAGAGAAGAGCAGGAAAGAGAAGGAGTGGAGGAGAAGTTAGGATAGTAGGAGTGGAGGAGAAAGAATAAGAATAGAGAAAGAATAAGAAAAGAGAAAGAATAACAGGATAGAGGGAAAATATTTGATGCATAAACTATTCCTGTTTTGTATAATTTCCTTGATCATGATTTTTATTGACTGTGTGTATAAATATGCGAGATGTTGTCATAAACTATTATTGTTTTGTATAATTTCCTTGATCATGATTTTTATAACTGTGTGTATAAATATGTGAGATGTTGTCATAAACTATTCTTGTTTTGTATAATTTTCTTGATCATGATTTTTATTGACTGTGTGTATGAATATGCGAGATGTTGTTTACTGTTACATCTGCCTTTACTGAACATCCCTTTCCTTTTCTTCTCCCCTTTATC
>JAWQEG010007839.1:7500-20000 GCA_033782935.1 Petrolisthes cinctipes
CAGAGACACAGAGACACAGAGAGAGAGAGAGAGAGAGAGAGAGAGAGAGAGAGAGAGAGAGAGAGAGAGAGAGAGAGAGAGAGAGAGAGAGAGAGAGAGAGAGAGAGAGAGAGAGAGAGAGAGAGAGAGAGAGAGAGAGAGAGAGAGAGAGAGAGAGAGAGGAGAGAGAGAGAGAGAGAGAGAGAGAGGAGATGAGAGAGAGAGAGAGAGAGAGAGAGGAGAGAGAGAGAGGAGAGAGAGAGAGAGAGAGAAGAGAGAGAGAGAGAGAGAGAGAAGAGAAAGTAAATATTGGAAATGAGAAAACAAACTTACAGGAAGACAGTAAAAGAGATATGCAAAGAAAAACATTTTAAAACACAAACGCCAATTAGGAGAAGGTAGCAAATATGGCAATGAAAAAACAAACACAAAATGAGGTGACTAAACAAGGGAAGAGGAGAATAAGGAAAAGGACACACAACCCCACCACCCCACGAGTTTGTTCTTCAGACTGTTTTTGGAAGCTTGGCAATTTTGAGAAAGATTTTGGAGGTGAAGGAGGGGAGGAACGGTGAGAAGGAGAAAGGGAAGAATGAGATGGAAGTGGTGGAAAGAGAGAAAAGGAAGAGAAGAGAGAAGGAAGAACAGGGGAAGGTGGTTGCAAGGGGAATGGGAGAATTAAATGGAAGGGGACGAGGAGGAAAGAATAATACGGAAGATGAGATGAGCGAATCAAGAAGGAAGAGGAAGGGTATGGGAAGGAGGAAGAGAAAAGAGAAGGAGAAAAAGTAGAGGAAGAGAAAGGAGGAGGAGAAAAAAGGAGGGAAAGAAGGGAAAAGAGCAGGAGGAGGAGGAGGAGAAAGAGTGGGAAAGAAAGGAGGAAGGAAAAGATGAAAGGGAAAGAAGGGAGAACAGAAAGGATGAAGATAAAGAGGAAGGGGGAAAGGGGGTAAAATCGAGAAGAAAAGAAGAGGAGGGATAGAACGGAAATGAGAAGGAGAAATAAGAGAAAAAGTGCATGGAATATGAGTAAGGTGTTGAAGGCATGACAATGAGGAAAGCAGGCCAGTGGAAGAGGAGTCAAGTCAGTCAATTGAAGGAGGAGGTGAAATGCTGCAGGAAAGAAAATATGAAAGCGAGAGAGATACGTTCGTGCTTGCTGCTTCCGTTTGCTTTCTTTCACAACTTCAGCCTATTCCATTCCACCTTTCTTCGCCCATCCTATCATTTTTTTTATCACTACCCATTTCATATTTTTATTTTCGCCCATTTTACCTGTGTACAAGTTTTCTTTACCTATTTCACTGATTACTTTTCCATTTTATCATTTTTTTTTTTTTTTTTTTTACCAATTTCACATTTTATTTTTTTTTTCATTTCGCCTGTTATACGAGTTTTCTTTTAACAATTTCACTGATTACTTTCATTTCATCACTTTATTTCTTCCCTGTCACACACATCCATTTAATATCCAAATTCCTTCAAACATTTCACCCATTTCAGCAGTTTTCTCTCACCCATTTTCAACAGTTTCTTTCACCCATTTCAACAGTTTCTTTCACCCATTTCAACAGTTTCTCTCACCCATTTCAACAGTATCTAACTATCACCCATTTCAACGGTTTCTCTCATCACCCATTTCAACAGTTTCTTTCACACATTTCAACAGTTTCTCTCATCACCCATTTCAACAGTTCCTCTCACTCATTTCAACAGTTTCTCTCATCACCCATTTCAACAGTTTCTTTCACCCATTTCAACAGTTTTCTCTTACCCATTTCAACAGTTTCTTTCACCCATTTCAACAGTTTCCTTCACCCATTTTCAACAGTTCCTCTCACCCATTTCAACAGTTTCTTTCACCCATTTCAACAGAGTCTCACCCATTTTCAACCAGTTCCTCTCACCCATTTCACCAATTATACCTGCTTTTCACTCATTTCACAAAATATCTCACCAGTTTTAACACCCATTCCTTTCACACTTGTTTTGCTCCTTGTCAAGATTAAGCGTCAAACAGCTTCTTCTTTTTCTTCCAGACTCATAAAGTGTGTTTCATCTCGACAGTAATTAATCTTAACTTTGGGCCCTTTCCTTTCCCTCCAGCCAAAACCTTCACTCATTCTATCTCTCTCTCTTTCCTTTTCTATCTCTTATCTCTATATCAATCTCTTTCCATTTCTATCTCTATATTAATCTATCTATCTCTTATCTCCCTCTCTCTCTGTCTATCTATCTGTCTATCTTTCTCTCTCTATATATATATATATTTATATATATACAGGGTGTATCGCGAGGTATATCAGTAAATTACACCAGAGATATAAAATAAAATTTTGAGTATATTTTGTTCTATAAAGTATGGTGTGTGTGATCTCAGTAAAGTACAATGAATACTGATTAAAACTATTTCAACGTGTGTTGTCAAATGGCGGTGAGCGTCGGATGTAGTGGTAGCCTAATATGTTTTTCGGACCAAGAGGTCTTATTTATTTCATCTTAATAAGTTTTATCATGATTGCAATATTTATGTGATGTTCTATAACGTACATTGAATCATATTTTCAATGGAGAGGGATAATACCAGGCCTGTATAAGAAGAAAATCCGTGAAATGTAGGAAAATGCTAAGACTTGCAGCTGGCATTATGTCGGGTAAAGTTTACCTAAGCTCCGAAAGATATTAATCATATTTCGTCGAATATTATTAATAGGGGCCTGTTATTATCCCTCTGCATTGAAAATATGATTCAATGTACGTTTATAGAACATCACATAAACATAAATATTGCAATCATGATCAAACTTATTAAGATGAAATAAATAAGACCTCTTTGGTCCGAAAAACATATTAGGCTACCACTACATCCGACGCTCACCGCCATTTGACAACACACGTTGAAATAGTTTTAATCAGTATTCATTGTACTTTACTGAGATCACACACACCATACTTTATAGAACAAAATATACTCAAAATTTTATTTTATATCTCTGGTGTAATTTAATGATATACCTCGCGATACACCCTATATATATATATATATATATATATATATATATATATATATATATATATATATATATATATATAAAGAGAAAGATAGACCGATAGATAGACACACCACCATCACCACCACCACCACATCACACCACTACACCTTCCCCACCATCACTACATCACAAACACACCACCACCACCATTCCTTCACCATATCACCACCACACCTTCACCACCATCACATCACCATCAAACCACCACCACCACACCTTCCCCACACATCACATCACCACCATAACAGCGACCTCTTTGCTAGCATTAACCGTACGACTATGCGGTGAATGGAGGGTGGGGAAATCTTGGCCACCACCTATGTCACAAAAGCAAAAGGGTGGCGAAGGGTTTGTCCACGTGAGAAAATAAAATGTGGAGAGAGAGAGAGAGAGAGAGAGAGAGAGAGAGAGAGAGAGAGAGAGAGAGAGAGAGAGAGAGAGAGAGAGAGAGAGAGAGAGGCAGGAAAGAAAGAGAGAGAGAGAGAGAGAGAGAGAGAGAGAGAGAGAGAGAGAGAGAGAGAGAGAATATCCAGAAACATGATGGAAGAATCAGAAGGAAAGAGGGAGAGAGAGAATAGAAAAGGAAAGAGGGGTGAAGGAAGAAGTGATGAAAGTAAATAGTACAGGAATAAAGAAAAAGAAGGATAATAACAAAACCAAAATAAACAAAACAGGGAAAGAGAGAAACTAGAATACCGAAGAAAATATGGAGGAAGAAGAGAAGAGAATATTTACACAAAAGAGATCTAAAGAAAACAAGACAATTTAAGCAGAAAAAGAAATACTTGAAGAAAAAAGAAAGGAAGGAAAGTCAAGGGTGTGAAATATTGAAGAATTTCGTATGATTAATGGACCCTGTGTTATAGTAAGAAAATTGGAGGTAATCGAGTCCTTCAAATAGTGCCACGAAACACCACCCATATGGAAAGATCGTGTTTCATGGCTTAGTCAGGAGGAATCAGAAGCCTCCAATTCTCACACACGATTACAGGGTCTTTAAATAGCACTTGTCTCCACCATAGGCTATTAAATTATCATGTAGGCTTCCCAAGAAAATATTGTAAGTTAAAGTAGCAGAATTTTTTTTTTCTTTGATATATTATTCCTAAATCAAGGAACACACACACACACACACACACACACACATACTGTACACTGTTGCCATACACACACACGTTCTGTACACTATTACCATAACCAGTCAGGCAAAACACACACACACACAGGCACACACAAAATTTCCATATCCACTCATTCATGCACACACACACACACACACACACACATACACACACAGGGCACGTTTACCAGACACAAAATGTCCATATTCACTCACACACACACACACACACACACACCTGGACACACACACACACCTGGACACACACACACACACACACACACACACACACACACACACACACACACACACACACACACACACACATACACATGCACACACACACACACACACACACACACACACACACACACACACACTAATCAATCAACCCCCTTATTCTGTGCAGGCAACAACATCCAACTATAACACCGAGGCACAATCTTGGTAAAAGTTTCTTAGTGATGACTGAGTGGATATGGTGATTAGTTTTTTTTTATTATCGTGTGTGGTAAACGTGCCCTGTGTGTGTGTGTGTGTGTGTGTGTGTGTGTGTGTGTGGATATGGAAATTTTGTGTGTGTGTGTGGATATGGAAATAGTGTGTGTGTGTGTGTGTGTGTGTGTGTGTGTGTGTGTGTGTGTATGCCTGGCTGGGTATGGTAATAATAGTGTAGTGTACGGTAGGTGTGTGGGCTGACCGAGGAAAATGGTTCAGTCTTGTTCCAGTCGTTGGTTCGTGATAGGCGCTCTGATTGTCCAATATCGGAAGGAAGGGAAGACAAGGAAGGCAGTACCAGGAACCCATAAGAAGAGGGGACCATAACACATAGAGAAAGTGGAAGCGAATATACGAAAATAATAAACACACCTTATAAAACAATATGATACGAGAGGTGACCATTACAAAAAGAGAAAGTGGAAGGGAATATACTAAAATAATATACACACCTTTTAAAACAATAGAAGAGGTGACCATTACAAAAAGAGAAAGTGGAAGGGAATATACGAAAATAATAAACACACCTTATAAAACAAAAGGTAGTCAAACTAATCAAAAAGAAAAAAAATATATATATATATATACACTGGCATGTAGACTGAGAGAACCAAGGTGTTGTATTATAAAAAAAAATATTACTGATGTGAAAAAATAAATAATATGCACATTATAACACTGACAAATAGAAGAGAAAAAAATATGTATCAGTTTCCTCTGTCTGCTCGTTGGTTGGTAATGTTTTTTGTTGTTTTTTTCTTGTTAAGGACCTCTGTGATGTTGTCTGAAAATTGGAGGTTAGAGAGTCCTTCAAACATTGCCACCAAACACCACCTATATAAAAGGAGCTTGTTTTGTGGCATAGTCAGGAGGAATCAGAAGCCACCAGGTCTCTTACCAAAGTTACCACAGGGTTCCTTAAGGGGTAGGTAATTCACTTTTGTTACATTGGAGTGCCTTGCTTCCTCCAAAGTATGCCATGCAGGAAACAGGACCATATGAACAAAAATAATAGGTGTTGTGTTGTTGCTTGGAATAGTTTGGAGGATTCAGTTGCTCCAGATTTACCAACACAAAACTTTCCCCTTAAGGAGGTAATTCTTTTTTGGTACATTGGAGTGCCTTGATTCCTCCAAAGTAAGTCAGGAAACAGGACCATAAGAACAAAAAAAATAGGTGTTGTGTTGCTTGGAATAGTTTGGAGGATTCAGTTGCTCCAGATTTACCAACACAAAACTTCCCCCTTAATCAGTTTTCAGTGGGATTACACAAGCAAGACTCTCTCTGTGGATTTTCACGTCACTTCTACCATTGGTGGGTGAGTCCTGTGAATGGCAACAAGTCATTAGGTATTGGGAAAGATTCGGGTCTGGTTCAAAGAATTATCGACATTTGGTCTGTTTTTCGTAACATTGGAGTCGTGGCTCACAAAACACCAGTAATACACACAATCACACACACACACATCAATTATATCTCATTCTACTTTAACACCCGTAATACACACACACACACACACACACACACACACACACCAGTTGTATCTCGTTCCACTTTAACACCCGTAATACACACACACACACACACACACACACACACACACACACACACACACACACACACACACACACACACACACACACCAGCTATATTACATTCCACTTTAACACACACACACACACACACACACACACACACACACACACACACACACACACACACACACACACACACACACACACACACACACACACACACACACACACACACACACACACACACACACACACACACACACACACACACACACACACACACACACACACACACACACACACACACACACACACACACACACACACACACACACACACACACACACACACACACACACACACACACACACACACACACACACACACACACACACACACACACACACACACACACACACACACACACACACACACACACACACACACACACACACACACACACACACACACACACACACACACACACACACACACACACACACACACACACACACACACACACACACACACACACACACACACACACACACACACACACACACACACACACACACACACACACACACACACACACACACACACACACACACACACACACACACACACAAGCTATATATAACATTCCACTCATATCAAAATAATGTCCCCAAAAAATACATCTATCCCCTCGTAAATATTTTGGGGGTCCTAAAACCCTTAAAATGCTTATTAACCCGGGTATTCGAACCAGGTCATAACTCAGGGCTCTATACGTCATTATGCCCACGTCACGATCGACACACATTTTCCTGGTTCACAATTAGGCGAGAATAAAAGGGTCTGTTTTTATCTTTGCAAGGAGAGAGAGAGAGAATGTATGTGTGTGTGTGTGTGTGTGTGTGTGTGTGTGTGTGTGTGTGTGTGTGTGTGTGTGTGTGTGAGAGAGAGAGAGATGCAAAGAGGAAAACAAAAAACACACATACCTTAAGAGGGAAGAGAGAGAGTAGAGGAGAAACAGGTAAATATAAACCCAAGTGGTTTAGGCCATACCACACTTGTCATAAGATTTAAACTCAATATATATTTGTTCAGTATTACTTATATTATAATCATTGGCTTCTGAAAATAATATTGGTGTGGTAGTAGTTAATTCATCTTTTAATATATATATATATATATTTTTTTTTAATATGCTGTACAGAAATTATCAAAAACATTTCAGCTTCTGGCCGTCAAATGTTTTAAAGGGAGGGTTCTTTTGTTGGTGAATTGGAAGGTCATTGATTCCTCCTAACTTTGCCACGAAACAGATCCCCTCTTAGTACCACCGAGGGCATCTGTTTTCTGGTATAGTTAGGAGGAATCAGTAGCCTTCCAATTTACCAACAACAGAACCTTCCCCTTAATGAAATGAAGGCATGTCCTCCTCGTGTGCACAATTTGCGTTTCATGACGAGAGATGAGAGAGAAAGTGAACAACCAAAGTGTTAATGGATGATGATCGCCTCGCAACTCAGGCTCACTATTTCCTTTTTTTTTTTTTTTCAGCGTTGATGGTATCGGATTACCCCCCCTTGTAGCTTAACGGTTCATACATTAGGTTCAGATAGCATTGATTGGCAGCGTGTGTGAGGCGCCACCTGCCACCTGCCATATCACCAATTCACTAATACAGGCAAACTTGGAACTATTCAAATATCCCAGAATGGAAAAATGTGCACAATATTAACATTTTTGCACCAACTGGAATACAAACGAGGAATTGTGAATGCATTTAAAATTAAAAGTGATTTCAAATTTGCACTTAATCTATAACATGCATTGTTCTAGTTGCTTTAGACTCTTAGAATTTAGATTATCAAGGTTTTAATTGTAATTGAAACGTGGGTTGCTCTTTCCGTAGATTTGCACTTGTTTGACGCAGGACTAAATCATTGCAATTGTTTTTATTTTCCGATATTTACGTTGTAATGGGAGAGTTCCTAGTTACGCGTTCTGTACACGTCTCTGATAACAGGTAACGATTTCAAAACAAAGTCTACACCATATTTTTTCCCATCGTAACTTGAATCATCTGTAATTTAGAACTTAGCGAGTGTACTTAACTGAGGAACAAGAGTGAGAGGATTTACTTAGTTAATAACCTCCTATTCTAGCACTGTAACCTCCTATTCTAGCACTGTTTGCTAAGTATAATTAAATATAGACCTATGCAATCCCTTAAGCACCTTCCCCCACAGACGGTAAACATTACAGTCTGTCCTCCCTACCAAACAGACGGCCACGACGAGAGGAAACCAGCTCCAGATTACAGTAACATTTTCCATAACGCCGGGACACTGAGAGGACAGTATTTGCATATGAGAGACGGTTCAGGGCGGGGTAGTGCCTGCTATAGCCTCTCTTTACTGACGCAGACGTGTATGCTCCATTAGGGCGAATGGTCACAGGCCTCTTTATTTTTAAGGATATTGAATGATGGAAGAGAGAGATATCACCGATGGAATCACAACACCAGACGAGAAGAAAAACATAACACTAATTGAATCACAACACCAGAGCCATATTGTGTTGGAGATGGAAAGAGAAGTGAGGCAACAAGCACTCAAGTAATGAAAGAAGTTATTGCTGTCGAGTGGAAAACAATTGACCTTCAAGGGACCGTAGAGGATTAAACACCAGATAGATTTTGCCTGAATCTCTACCTATAACACAATCCTAGAGTGTGTTACAGAAAATGGGTTAATGGGGTAATAATCATTCTTCTAAACAATGCCATGAAAGAGCCTAGCACGCTACAAGTCCTATTAGTCTAATTTCACGTACCCTCACAACAGCGAGGTCATGTGGCGCCCCAGGTGAAGATGAAGAGCAGCGAGTGTTGTTTGGGAAATGAGGCGTCGGAACGAGTAGAAAGTGCAAGCGAAAATAAACACTGGGCAGAGAGAGTAACCCCCTCATCAACACACACAGGTCTGAAGTAAGGATACCACTCAGACCTCAACTATGCCTGATAACACTCAGATCTAGAGTCCCATCACAGGGCCTCAATCAGACGTTTACGGATGCAAATTGGCAGAAAAAAATATCATCGTATCGTATGCAAAGAAAGAAGATTCATGGTATTGACGACGACGACTCCATAGATAAAATACAAAGCCATCGTACCGGCACCACCCCATCGTCACACAACACCAATATCCTTGCATACAGTCCCTATAGTCTCATACGGGACGAGGACAACTTTCCGGGGTGACCATTATTCCCACTAACACACCAAGCACACGGAAATTATATCAACTACTGCAAATATCAACTACTGCAAATATCAACTACTGCAAATATCAACTACTGCAAAATATCAACGACTGCAAAATATCAACTACTGCACATATCAACTACTGCAAATATCAACTACTGCAAATATCAACTACTGCAAATATCAACTACTGCAAATATCAACTACTGCAAATATCAACTACTGCAAATATCAACTTCTGCACATATCAACTACTGCAAATATAAACTACTGCAAATATCAACTACTGCAAATATCAACTACTGCACATATCAACTACTGCACATATCAACTACTGCACATATCAACTACTGCACATATCAACTACTGCAAACATCAAGTCTTGCATTGATAACTTTCCATTGAAATTCGTCTCCCTCCATTACATAATAATAACATAGGTGGTACTGTACATACATTCAAGAATAATACTTGTCAATGGAAAAATAACGAATACAACCTCACCAATAAGGGATAAAGTGGACAATTAATGTTGACTTTGAAGGTGAGAGTGACGGCAGCAGCGCCCCTAGCGGCTGTCAGCACTCCGCCAGTCTCGCCTAATTATCGTCTTCTCTCCCGCAATTCTTCTTCATCAAAGTGGTCCTTGCTCGCCGCCCGGAACAGAATACATGTACCGAACACACACACACACACACACACACATTGAGGCAAGCAGAGTAAAGGGACTGTGGACTTAATGGATGAGGAGAGAGAGAGAGAGAGAGAGAGAGAGAGAGAGAAGATAAAAGTGTGGACTCTACAACAGACACAACAGTAACCAAATGAAAGCCTCACTCGGGTACAATAGGCAGGAACTCATACATGTCTCACTCACAACCCTCAGAGCTGTTGTTGTTGTTGTTGTTGAAGTTCCAACTGGTGTGTAATGATTCCTATAACACAACTAGACACTCCCAGGTTTTCATTTTTTTTTTTTTTTTTTTCACGTGATAATTTTCCACCGTGGTATATTCACCCAATGGTAATTCTCTGGTCGTAACTGAGAGAAGGAATCGTTCACCCTCTCCCACTTCGTAATAATTCACATCTTCGAGTGAAAAGAAATAAATCAAGATAGAGTAACAACAACACCTACTACCGAGCTCTTGTTGAGGAAGGAAGATAAATTATAATGTCTCGGGTTACTGACACACGAATGAGTTGTTGCGACGATTCTGTTTCTGTCAATACCTGTCCATGTTTATCCAAGAATTATCGAAGCGAGATAACCAAGGCTGACTATGGATGCTTCACTGAACACTGAGGTTGGGTTTGGTATTGGTGGCACGATTTTATGCTTAGAGGTTTTCTGTATGTGCTCAGCATCTTAATTTTGGGTATTTCTAACTTAATTAAGGGGGAAGTTTTGTGTAGGTAAATCTGGAGCAACTGAATCCTCCAAACTATTCCAAGCAACAGAACACCATTATTTTTGCTCATTTGGTCCTGTTTCCTAGCATACTTTGGAGGAATCAAGGCACTCCAATGTACCAAAAAAGAATTACCACCTTAATATATAGTAATAATGTAACAGGAAGGACCAGGTACTCGGCGGCTGATCATGTATATAAACCATCTTCACTGATAGATTGTAGTAATATATTTTGTTGAGAGAAGATGAGAATGTTCGATATGCAAGAGGGAAAATCCTACACTTCACAGGTGGTAGTCGTTTGTCAATGTGTCCTCTTCAGACATTTGTGATCGAGGAGTGATCTGAAACTCCATTATGACCCTCTGTCTTGAACCACTATCACCACCACCACGCCCTTCCCTCCCTTCACCCCACACGTTCTTCCCTCCCTTCACCCCACACGTTCTTCCCTTCACAACACACCTTTCCTTCCACCACACACCCTTCCCTCCACCACACACATTTCCCTTCACCCCACACGTTCTTCCCTTCATCCCACATTCCCTTCCCTCCACCACACACCCTTCCCTCAACCACACACATTTCCCTCCACCACACACATTTCCCTCCACCACACACCCTTCCTTTACTACACACCTTTTCCTCCACCACACACCCTTCCCTCCACCACACACCCTTCCTTTACTACACACCTTTTCCTCCACCACACACCCTTCCCTCCACCACACACCCTTCCTTTACTACACACATTTCCCTCCACCTCCACACATCCTTCCCTCTAATCAACTTTACCCTCTTGCATAAACCTCTCCATCCCATACTTCCATCTCATTTTTGTCTCCCTCTCCCTCACTGTCCTGAACTTTACTTTCATAATCTCTTTTCATAACCCTTTAAGTTTCCATTATTTTTACTTGTCTATATCGCCGGTGGGTGCCTCTTTCAACACCATCGCACATTCACTTCCACGTAAAAAATACTGATTTATCACTGTCTCAATAACTTCACAAACTCTTCTCAGATAACCCGCTTTCATGCAAAAAGTTGTCCCCCTCAGGCATCGCACTAAGACCAACAGAATGAGAGTAGAGACCAGACTATAGACTTTACTCTCCCGGCCTCGACACAATCCCTTCTCCCTGGTTCCTAGTTTCCCTGTCTCACTTTCCTTACTGATATTCCTACTTATAGCAGCATTCTACTGTACTCTTCCTCACTGTCTTTCTATACATATAATCTATCTTTTTTTCTTTTTTTTTTTCTTTTCTTTTTTTATTTTTATTTATTTATTTATTCATTTATTTTTTGTACTATCCTCCTCATTATATGATTTAACCACCCATTCTCCATTTGTCCTTTTCTTCCGCCGTTCTATTTACATCTCTGCCCCTCATTCAGCCTCTTTAGCTCTCCTAATGTTTCTCTTCCCTCTCTGACATTTACACTCTCCTCCTCCTCCTCCTTTCCATTCCATTCCCTTCCATTCACCTTCCTTTCCTGACTCGTTCCCAGAAGCTCTCCTACCCTCCCTTCACTCTGTTGTGCGTTATTACCCCAGCTGGAGCCTTTCTTCATTACTAGATCGCTTTCCACATTTTCTATCTCTTCCATTGTATGTTTTACATTCACCCTCCGTTGA
>JAWQEG010007839.1:25000-47900 GCA_033782935.1 Petrolisthes cinctipes
CATGTGAATAGGTGTGGAAGGGAGGGGGGTGAGGGGAGAAAGAGAGAGACTGGAGTAGGGTGGCCGGTGAAGTGTGACGGTGGGGGAGAAGGTACACCAGCAAAAGAGGTCAGAAACATTGACAGGGGCAAGAACAGTGGCAGAGAATTTGACAGGGGTAAGAAATTGACTGGGGTAAGAACAGAGGCAGAGAATTTGACAGGGATAAGAACAGTGGCAGACAATTTGACAGGGGTAAGAACAGTGACAGAGACATTGACAGGGATAACAACAGTGGCAGAGACATTGACAGGGGTAAGAACAGTGGCAGAGACATTGACAGGGGCAGGAACAGTGGCAGAGACATTGACAACAACAACAACACCATCAACAACAACAAACAATAACAACAAACACTAAGGCCAACAGGGAACCCAACGTAGCCATATATGTTTATTATATTTGATTTTGCTTTTACGTGCTTTTTCGACATTTGCTTTTCTCTGGGCTACAGTTTCACTCCCGTTTTCCAATGGAGAATTTTAGCAACACAACCCCGGCTTGGATTCGTGCGTTTTTGCTTTTCAATTAGAGAACGGCCTTTAAACTGCCCTGTGTGTGTGTGCCTTTTTTTCGCGGAGGTAATGTAGTGGAAAATATATGGAACACAATAAATGGCATGAATGTTTACACTTCCATTTCTACCAGCACGTGTTTTGTTTGGCACTAAGGGGTAACTCTGGCACAATGGCCTCCAGTTATTCTCTCTATCCTGAACATAGTTGTTATTGTTTTAATTTCACGTAAATACTTCTTTTATTTTTCTCTTGGTTTTGTCCTTATTCTATGTTATGTCTATGTTATGTTATTTGTACCAGTGTGTGTTTATTTTGCTGCTTTCACTGTGTTATGCTTATGTAGTTATGTCTCGTCTCCCTTTCCACGTATACTGAGGGCTCTTATCCACCTAACCCTCCTCCTCCTCTTCACCTTCCTCATCCTTCCCATCTCATTAGTTCTTCCCCCTCTTAGTTCCCTTCCCTCCCAGGCTGTTTTCACTTTCACCCTCTCCACTCCCCCTCGTGCACTTCTCGCCCAATTCCCTCACCACCCACGCCCTTCCCCCTCCCAATACCCTCCTTCCACAACCCTCACCTCCACCGTCACTCTCTCCACATTAGAGATATCGGGTTACAGAAATGACCTTCATATATTCGTCATTTATCTTTGAGCCTCACATCATCATCCAACAGGCAAGAACTATTTTGAGTGTGTGTGTGTGTGTGTAGTTTTTATTATTCTAGGGGCCAGGTTCGTGATGCATGTTTTGGTGATTGAAGTGTGTGTGTGTGTGTGTGTGTGTGTGTGTGTGTGTGTGTGTGTGTGTGTGTGTGTGTGTGTGTGTGTGTGTGTGTGTGTGTGTGTGTGTGTGTGTGTGTGTGTGTGAGTGTGAGAGAGAGAGAGAGAGCAAATAACGTGAGAGGGAGGGACGTGTGAATTTACATGTTCATGACCTTGAAATATGTTTGTTTACATGTTGCTGATGCGGCTACGGTGATCAAACACTCCAGTCATGTCTACCTGTGTAAGAAAAACAGACTAGCATGATTACACACACACACACACACACACTTCATTACCAAGTTCACTTTGCGTTTCAACCTACTTGCGACTCTCTCTCTCTCTCTCTCTCTCTCTCTCTCTCTCTCTCTCTCTCTCTCTCTCTCTCTCTCTCTCTCTCTCACTTTACACTGATGATGAAGGAAAGGAATGAAAACTTGAGGAAGATCTCCTGGATTAATCTTCAGCGAATAAAGTATTTTGACGCAACACAATGAGTAAGAGGGACACAGACCGTAATCATATTGTTCGTGTGTTATAACAGTGGTAGTAGTGGTAGTGGTAGTAGTGGTAGTGGTGGTGGTGGTAGTAGTGGTGGTGGTAGTAGTGGTGGTGGTGGATGATATGAGAGTTACAAGCACTAAGGGACCCTGTGATGTAGTCAGAAAATTGGAGGTAAATAAGCCCTTCAAATATTGTCACGAAACACACACACCTATATGGATGGAACTTGTTTCGTGGCATAGTCAGAAGGAATCAGAAGCTTCCAATTCTCGTACACGAATGCAGGGCCCTTGATAAAACCGTATCAAACTTGCATCACAACAACAACAACAACAACAACAACAACAACATATACCAAGATAGCGAGTGGAATGAATAGGGGCAAACTTCCAGCGAGTGGAGAGAGAGATTCACTAATATAGAAAAAAAAACTTACGGTCCTGAAAGAATGGAGTTGAGATAGCTATTTTTTCTAGACAAGGCTCAAAGGGTGTCACGAGAACCTTACCTGGGTTGACGTGTGTGTTTATCTTTGCCTGACTCTGAATCACTATATAATATAAATATAATTCACACACTCTCTTCTCACAAATTTCAACTCTATTCCATTCTCCTCCTCTCATTAGGTTTCTCTTCCTCTGCCCCCATCTCCTCTCCTTCTCTTCCCCTGTCACCATCTCCTCTCCTTCTCTTCCCCTGCCCCCATCTCCTCTCCTTCTCTTCCCCTGTCACCATCTACTCTTCTTCTCTTCCCCTGTCACCATCTCCTCTCCTTCTCTTTCCCTGCCCCCATTTCCTCTCCTTCTCTTCCCCTGTCACCATCTCCTCTCCTTCTCTTCCCCTGTCACCATCTCCTCTCCTTCTCTTCCCCTGTCACCATCTACTCTTCTTCTCTTCCCCTGTCACCATCTCCTCTCCTTCTATTTCCCTGCCCCCAGTTCCTCTCCTTCTCTTTCCCTGCCCCCATTTCCTCTCCTTCTCTTCCCCAACCCCATCTCCTCTCCTTCTCTCTCCTACTTGTATCATTCTCTTCCCCGTCCTCCTCCGTGTGTTTCGTCCTTCCTCTTCTTTTAATTTCTCGTTCCCCCTCTCCTCTCCCTGCTCACCATTCCTCTCACCCTCGGCTCCTCGTATTTTTGTCTTCTCCCCCACTTTTGTTTCCTCTCCTTTGCAGTATACTCGTGCCAGCAGGAATGGGATTCTCCAATATGCAGGTATAAATATGCGACGAGTGATGGCAGAGCAAGTCAAGTGAGTGAGACGAAACAGGAGGGAGTGATGAAAGAGTGAAGTCTATATTACACGTGAGCCTTTACTTGTTTCAGAGGGTAGACTCGCACTACAACCACTGTCACAACCACAATAACACCATCTCCACTACCACTACCACTACAACCACTAGCACCACCTTAACAACAATACCACTACCTCTACAACCACTACCACAACCACTACCTCAACAACAACACCACCACTTCCACCATTACCACCACTACTACCACAATCCCATCACCACTACCACTACAACCACTACCACTACAACACCACCACTAGTAAAACGTTGTTGTATGGAAAACTGACAATTGAACATTAAAACAACAAAACTGTAATTGCCCAGTACTCGTATGAAGGGAAATTTAGATCTAATACATTTTGATAATAGCTTGAATAAGGCATCAACAACCTTTTATTTTGGCCTGTACATCCAGAGGTAAAGCTTGTATAAGTGTGTATGCTTATATATAAAAAAAAATACAAATAAAAAATGATCTGAATACTAAAAAAATGGGACGTCAAATGAGAATTATGCAACTCTGTACTGCTGAAGACAATAATAATAATAATAATAATAAAGTTTATTCCACCAGCAGTGGTTATTCATACACGTGTTAACATCAAATTAAAATACAATATCGCACTTAAAACTAAAATACATTATGCTACTTAATACTACTATGGCTATAGATGAATATGTTAAGACAAGTTGTATGGATAAAATAGTAGCCTGTACTTCCTCCTTAAAAGTCAAAATATCACAATATGTTTCCACTTAATAATACATCTATCAGTTTTATTTAAAAGATTGTAGTGTATTGGCCTCTTTCACCTTAGTAGGAAGATTATTTCATAGTTTTGGACCCCTGACTGAAAGACATTTGGTACCGGAATGTGTGTTAGTTTTTGGTACATAAAGGTGATCTCGTTGTCTGGTGGAACTGCCAGTAACGTCACCGACAGTTTGAAAAGTCATAATATGATTAGGGTATACATTATTAACATACTTGAACATAGTAATCCTTGTGTCGTAAATAATTTTATCTTTAATCTTTAACCATTTCAAGTCTTCCAGAATTGGAGTAACATGATCATATTTTCTTGCTTTGCCATTAACAATTTTTGCAGCAAAATTTTGCAATTTTTGAACATGTTTTAATTGTGTAGCGTTAGTTGTGCCCCATATAAAAATACAATAGTTCATTATACTTAATACTAAAGACTGTACAACTACAGAATGAGTTTCCTTATCAAAGTAATTTTTAATCCTATTTATATACATAAGTGTTCCTGTTACTTTCTTGGTTATCTCAGAGATATGTTTATCAAAAACCATGTATCTATCCATGTGTAGTCCAAGGTTTTTTACATGTGTGGTGGGTTGGATGGTTGTATCGTAGAGTTGTATTGTTATGTTGTTAGGAAGGTGAGATAACAGCTGGTGGGAACCTATGAACATACACTGTGTTGTGGTTGCATTCATGAGTAAACCATTCATTAAAAAGTATAATGTTGCTTTATGCAGTGTTTCTTCTGTCTTACGTATGATATTACCCATATTGCCTACCAAGTCCTTGTGTAAAAATTGCGTATCATCAGCATATTGTACCAATAAGCAGTCACTAATGATGTCATGCATGTCATTCACAAAGATATTAAATAAGATAGGCCCTAAAATAGATCCTTGTGGAACACCGTATGTGATGGGCAATATGGAACTGGTAGTGTCATTAAGGCGTACTGATTGTTTTCTACCTTTCAAGTAATTCTCAAACCAGAACTTATCAACATTACATTTCTCAAGTTTGTCGAAGAGTATCGAATGGTTCACACTATCAAATGCTTTTGACAGATCACATAGCGATAATAATGAGATTTGTTTTTTATTCATATTATTATATATTTTATTTGTAATAACAGTAAGGGCTGTTTCAGTAGACAGTTTGTTCCGGAAGCCGTGTTGAGTACTAGAAAGTATGTTATTTGACTCAAGAAATGTAGTGAGTTGAGAAGTAACAATTTTTTCGATAACCTTTGAGAAAATAGGAAGGAGTGATACGGGGCGGTAATTACTAACATCATCAGTTTTACCATTTTTGTACAGAGGAGTGACTATGGCGTGCTTCCATTGATCTGGAAAAAGTCCCGTTACTATGGAACTGTTTATGATAAATGTTAAGTAATATGCTAAAACTAAAAGTGAATCTTTGATGAAGCGTAGAGATATATTATCAGAACCAAAAGATTTAGTATTGTTAAGGTGTTTAATGATTAAGATGACCGTATTTATATCAATAGGGTGTGGCCGGAAACGCGTCACACACTGCTTGTTTGGACTCGTGTTATTTACATTCATGCCTTGGTCATCTAAGTTTCTCAAGGAACTTTGGGTTTTTTCATATGTGTTTTTACCAACATTGGCAAAGAAGACGTTAAAGTCTTCTGCTTTCCTTTGTTCCTCGTTAGGAGCTTTGATATTAGAATTCTTATTTGAAGAGGGAATAAGTTCCTTAATAATATTCCATGTAGAAGCACTATTATTCTTAGAACTTAGTAGCTGTGCATGATAATATTCTCTCCTTGTCTTATAGATAGATCGTGTAACGTGTTTCTTCAAATTCTTATATTGAGCCTGTAGGGTTGGATTTGATCTGTCAAGTTTGAGTTTCTGGCGAGCGGTGTTTCTGGCCGTTATTGCCTGGCATAACTCATCAGTCAGCCATTGGGCAGGTGGGCGGCGTATCTCTTTAGTAACTATCGGGGCGCAGTAATTAAGACATTTATTTATTGTTGTTGTTAGTGTGTTGACTTGTATGTTGATATTGTCTGTGTTAAAAATTGTGTTCAGGTTGTCACCTTCGTCCAGCAACAGGAAGCAAAATGTGTCACTATCATAGAATGATAAGTCACGTAAAGTTTTAAAAACACGGGGTCGTTTACCTTTACTGATATCAAGGGTAACACTAACAAGGTCATGATCGGCTACAGGATGAGGGATTACCTCAGAGTTGAGCACAGAGTCAGGCTTATTAGTGATGATGACATCAAGAAGTGTGGCAGAGGTGGGAGTAACTCGAGTAGGTTTGTTGATAACTTGTGTTAACTTATTATTCTTTAATATTCGTAAAAGTTTGCTATTCTTGTCAAGAAGATTGTCATTTAGATCACCAAGAATTAAAAAGGGTTTGTTACGCATGGACATCGTTCTTAGAAGATCAACAACATAATCAAAAGAATCAGAAAGAGCCTTATGGTGTCTATAAATACATCCAATTATAATAGAAGGTAACTTCTTATATTGAATTCTTATCCAGACATCCTCAACACCGGGTTGTTGTTCCATGTTCGTATGAAGTACTTCAGAGCTTAAATGATCCTTAACATACACACATACACCAGAGCCACGACCTTTATCACACCGGAACATGTTATAGTTTTGTATATTAACATAGGAATTAGGAGTACACGGAGATAACCAGGTCTCACTGACACACAATACATCAACATCTCTTTCGTTCATTAACAATTTTATATCTTCAAAATTACCCTGCAATGACTGAGCATTTAGGTGTTCGATTTTAAGAAAGTCCTTATTACATATACTTTGAACATTATTCCTTTCGTGAATAGGATTTTTGGCCTTATCTTCCTCGCCTTGTTCCTATTTGTTGTAAAGGTGACACAATCTCTGTTTATGACCCAATCTATGACACGTTTCACATCTAAGTCTGTGATCAAAGCGACAATTGGCTTGGCAATGGTTATGTTCTCCACAGTTATAACAACCATGCTTATACTTTCCTGGTGTTGATGTAGATGTGTTATATGCGTTATGTTGTGTAGTAGGCCTGGTGTGGTGTGTGCCATGGTGTGCGTTACGTTAGGCTGAACGTAATGTGCTCTGTGTGATGTTTGGGGCTGAGCGTCAAGAGCGTTGTGTAATGCATGAGACCTGATGTACTGTGTACTGTGTGGTTCACGAGGCTGTGATATGTAATGTGTACTATGTGATGTGTGGGCTGTGTGTAATAAGTGTTGTGTGTTGTGTAGGGATGTGTGTAGTATGTGTTGTGTGGTACATGGCGCTGTATATTATTGTGAGGGGTGGGTCGGTGTTTGTATTGTGTATTGTAGTGTTCTTGGGGATGTATAAGGGTAATTCCCGGGTTGCAGTCTTCCCGTACGGTCTCATGCCGTTCCGGTAGTGTTCCGGAGTCATAATCATAATCATAATCGCCATTCCCTTCCATGTGGTGTGTTCGCCGGCCTACCTCCCAACTATGATAGGGAGCTCTTTTGACAGCTGTAGCATAAGAGTGTTGTTGTGTTCTCCTGACAGGTAGTGACTGTGTACTAGAATATTGCTGGAGTGAAGCTGTCAGAGGTATAGGGTGAGAGGGGGGCCTCTGTTCACTAGTGTTATGATGGCTTATTAAATCTCCTTGCAAGGAGAGAGAGAGAGAGAGAGAGAGAGAGAGAGAGAGAGAGAGAAGAGAGAGAGAGAGAGAGAGAGAGAGAGAGAGAGAGAGAGAGAGAGTGTGTGTGTGTGTGTGTGTGTTAGCGAGAGAGAGAGAAGAGAGAGAGAGTATGCATTGAATGTGTGTGTGTGTGTGAGAGAGAGAGAGAGAGAGAGAGAGAGAGAGAGAGAGAGAGAGAGTGTGTGTGTGTGTGTGTGTGTGAGAGAGAGAGAGAGAGTGTGTGTGCGTGTGTGTGAGAGAGAGATAGAATGTGTGTGTGAGAGAGAGAGAGAGAGAGAGAGAGAGAGAGAGAGAGAGAGAGAGTGTGTGTGTGTGTGTGTGTGTTAGTGAGAGAGAGAGTGTATGTGTGAGAGAGTGTGTGTGTGAGAGAGATGTGTGTGTGAGAGAGCGTGTGAGAGAGAGACTGTGTGAGTGTATTTGTGTGCGTGAGAGAGAGAGAGAGAGAGAGAGAGAGAGAGAGAGAGAGAGAGAGAGAGAGAGAGAGAGAGAGAGAGAGTGTGTGTGTGTGTGTGTGTGTGTTAGTGAGAGAGAGAGTGTATGTGTGAGAGAGAGTGTGTGTGTGAGAGAGCGTGTGAGAGAGAGACTGTGTGTGTGTATTTGTGTGCGTGAGAGAGAGAGAGAGAGAGAGAGGTGTCTGAGTGTGTGAGAGAGATAATAATCAGAACTAGTACACGCATGTATAACCGTAAAACCACAACTGTATATTAATGAATCACTGACCCCAAAACGCCGTGAGATATTTACTGTAATTCGTAGAATCAGGACACAACACAAACACCTTTTCCAACAATGTCACACTTCTGATGGTAGGATAATAGTGAAACTTAAAAACTCCACAATTAAGTACACCATAACCAATGACCAGTCACTTGCTCTATTCCTTGATAACCATCCAATCTTAAAAAATACAGCTGAAAACCTGAACTAGCGCTTATTTGGATTCATACGATTGTTGATATTACTAACACTACTATTTGCAATGTGATTATTATTACTGTTAATATTTCTAATGATATCATTAATATTTATGTTACCATACCGTATATATGTATTTTTTTTTTTTTTTTTCAAATAGAGCTACTAATATTACTACTTTCTTCTTCTACTACTACTTTCTTCTACTACTACTTTCTTCTACTACTACTACTACTTTCTTCTACTACTACTACTTCTTTCTTCTACTACTACTACTTTCTTCTACTACTACTTTCTTCTACTACTACTTTCTTCTACTACTACTACTACTACTTTCTTCTACTACTACTACTTCTTTCTTCTACTACTACTACTTTCTTCTACTACTACTTTCTTCTACTACTACTACTACTTTCTTCTACTACTACTACTACTTTCTTCTACTACTACTACTTTCTTCTACTACTACCACTTTCTTCTACTACTACTACTTTCTACTACTACTACTACTTTCTACTACTACTACTACTACAACTACTACTACTACTACTACTACTACTACTACTACTACTACTACTACTACTACTACTACTACTACAACTACTACTACTACTACTACTACCACCACTAATACTACTACTACTACCACCACTAATACTACTACTACGAAAGAAGAACACAAGTGTGTGAATTGCAAATGTGCCAGGCAAAACAGAAAATGCATCAACTGTAGAAAGGGCGATGGCTGTCAAAACCCCCTGGGACGTGATCAGGGCAGGGAGAGGGAGGAGGAGGAGCAAGAAGACAGCCAGGAATCCCAGGGCGAGAGTCAACATGACAGGAGGCATGATGAGGGGAGAGTGCCGGACACCCCACCACAACCACCACAGCGCAATCCACCACCGCCCCAACCACCACAATTAGACCCTAATGTGGTAGAAAATGAGAGGGGTATCTTTACATGGAAAGGACTGACGGCGGAGGCAATAGCGAGATGGGTCAGTAACACTTATCTCGAAATTGTGGGTTGGTCTGCACACAATCTTTTAGAGCCACCCAAGTTTGCAGCTACGACAAAAATTGCAAAGGAAATGGTCATCCTCCTCAATCAATATATTCAAGACACTCCCTTTGCACCGCATGCCCTAAAAATCTTTTTCATGCTGCCAAAACTCTTCTTTCAAAGGACACACAACAGAACCAAGACAAGCGAAAACGTGAAAGCAGTCACAAGAAGAGTAGATTTATGGCTTACCAACAAACTTGAGCTCCTCGAGGAGGCTAGAGCCATACAGAAGAGACCGACAAGACTTCCCCTTAATCAAAAGAATGAAAACAAGGCCCGTAACTTTGCCGACAGGATGCGGCAAGGTAAAGTTGCATCTGCACTACGGGCATTAAATGAAGAAGAGACAAGCGGTGTGTTGCCACTCACCAGGGATACTATCCTTCAGCTGATGGAAAAACATCCACCACCCAGCGAGATGGGGGGCCTTAGACTGCAGGGATGTCATCAAGTTCCTAACAGTGTCATCTACGAGATGATAACAGGTGACATGGTGTGGAAAAAGGCCCTCCAGACACATGGCAGTGCTGGTCCTTCAGGCCTGGATGCAAGAGGGTGGCGCCGCCTGCTGAGCAGCACTCTCTGTGGTAATGCTGCTGGTGACTTGTGTAACACCATGGCAGCATTAACTAGAAAACTTGCCACCACCAACTGTCACCATATTGAAGCCCTGACTGCCTGCCGTCTTATTCCTCTTGACAAGAAGCCAGGATGCAGACCCATTGGAGTAGGAGAAGTACTCCGACGTATAATTGGGAAATGTATCATGGCAGTGGTCAAAGAAGATGTGAAAAGTGCAGCAGGGAATTTACAGGTGTGTGCAGGGCAGCAGGCAGGAGGGGAAGCGGCCATCCATGCAATGAGGGAAATATTTAGCCAGGATGAATGTGAAGCTGTGCTTTTAGTTGATGCTAAAAATGCATTTAACACAATAAACAGAAAAACCATGCTTCACAATATCAACATTAAGTGTCCCTCACTGGCAATGTATGTGAAAAACACATATAAGGAACCATCAAACATGTATATAAATAATGGAAATAATAATAGTGTTAAAGTAGTACAATCATTAGAAGGAACAACACAAGGTGACCCTGTGGCCATGGCTATGTACGCCATCGGCTTATCTGTGCTCCAAGATAAAATTGTATTTGGAAAGACAAATGTGAAGCAAGTGGCGTATGCAGACGACTTATCAGGGGCAGGTAAAATTACAGACTTAAAGGGTTGGTGGGACCTTGTGAATGAAAATGGCCCCACAATTGGATACACACCAAATGCCGCCAAGTCCGTCCTTATTGTTAAACCTGAACTATATAACCTTGGAGTGGAAATCTTCAATGGTAGTGGGGTAATTATCACAAAAGAAGGACAGCGACATTTGGGTGCAGTTATTGGAACAGAGGAGTTTAAGAAGGAGTACATTGAGGAGAAAGTGTTGAAGTGGGTGAAAGTGGTGGAAGTTCTAGCTGACATCACTAGGACAGAGCCACACGCAGCCTACTCAGCATACACACACGGCCTGCAACATCAATGGAGATTCGTCATGCGAACCATCCTAGGCATCAGCCCTCTTCTCAGACCGCTGGAGAACTCTATTAGAGACGCCCTCATACCAGCGCTACTCAGATCCCACACCCTGGGAGATGAGGAGAGGAGGCTGCTTGCATTGCCACCAAGACTAGGCGGGATGGGGATCACATCCCCTGAGAGGTTGGCTGAAATGGAAAACCTCAACTCCATCAGCCTTACCAGGTCCCTCACAGATAAAATCATTGCTCAGGATGTACATGGGGAAATTGACTTCAGTGCGGTCAATCAACATAAGAAACAGATATCAATGGACAGACAGCAGGCACAAAAGAATGACTTAGAACACCTGATAAGCGTCTTGCCTGCAAATACCACCAGGAAAGTTCACACTGCACAGGAAACGGGAGCATCTAACTGGCTAACGTCATTACCTATTAAAGCAAAGAGCTTCAGCCTTAACAAACAAGAATTTGTTGACGCCTTTGCTTTGAGGTATGGCTGGCCAGTGGAGGGAATTCCTAACACCTGTTCGTGTGGATCCCCAAATGATGTTAACCACACCATGACATGCAAAAAGGGTGGATTTGTGTGTATCAGGCATGATGAAGTGAGGGACTTGACAGCCAATATGGTCAGGGAAGTGTGTCATGACGTCTCCACTGAACCAACTCTTCTCCCCCTGGACGGTGAACACCTACGTTACAGGACAGCCAACACCACCAACGAGGCTCGAGTTGACGTAAGTGCTGGTGGTTTTTGGACGACAGGACAGAGAGCCTTCATGGATATACGTATCTTCGACCCGATGGCCTCTTGTCACCGTCAGCTCTCCCTGGAAGCCGCCCACCAGAGGAACGAGGAGGAGAAGATAAGAGCCTATGGGGAGAGAATCCAGCATGTGGATCAGGGCAGCTTCACTCCCCTGGTATTCACCACATCCGGTGGGATGGGTCCCAAGGCCAGGTGCTTCTATTCAAGATTAGCAGACAGAATGGCAGAAAAGAAGCACCAGCCAAGGAGTCACATTGTCGCCTGGATGAGATGTCGTCTCTCCTTCTCCCTGCTGCGGTCCGCCCTCCTGTGTCTCAGGGGCACAAGATACTCCGCCCCCACCACCACAGACATATCAGACCTGGACTACGAGGCCACAGTGGTGGAAAGTGACATCAGTGTAGACAGGAGGGAGGTGTAATTTAAGGAGTAGATATATAAGATTATAGTATTAGTAATTGTGTATATAAGTAGTATTACTATGGTTGGATGCCACAGTTAGTAGCGACCAGAGTTGGGGCTACTAACCTCCAATTTGTGGAGCCCACATTTATAAATAAACACAGGGTGGAGGTATCAGTAGTAGAAAAAAAAATACTACTACTACTACCACCACTAATACTACTACTATTAATACTACTACCACTAATACTACTACCACTAATACTACTACTATTAATACTACTACCACTAATACTACTACCACTAATACTACTACCACTAAAACTATTGTTGCTACTACTACTACTACTACTACTACTATTGCTACTACTACTACTACTACTACTACTACTACTATTGCTACTACTACTACTACTACTACTACTACTACTACTACTACTACTACTACTACTACTACTACTACTACTACTACTATTACTATTACTATTACTACTACTACTACTACTACTACTACTACTACTACTATTTCTTTTACTTCTACAACCACAACTACTTCTACTATTACTATTACTACTACTACTACTACTACTACTACTACTACTACTACTACTACTACTACTACTACTACTACTACTACTACTACTACTACTTCTACTACTACTAGTACTAGTATTTTTATTTTTTACAATATGTACAATGGTATATTCATAAGCAAATTGTTTCATCTATGGTATATATACTCCTATTTTGTTTTCCCTGGTAAATTTTGTCTGTATGCTGCTATTACTATATACCATGCATAAACTATTCTACCTGCTAAACTAGGTACAACACATGCATACCCGTTGCAGACTGGCCTTTATCAGTCTCATATATATTTATAAATATGTTTTTTTTTTCTTCCTTTATTATTACAATTTTTTGTTGTTATTAATAAATTTACTCCCCTCTCAACTCTCTCTCGAATCTCCTCCCTCCCTTCCTCCCCTACCTCTTATCCTCTGACAAACTACAACCTTTAACTTAATATAACTTTTTATTAATGAACATAACAAATAGTAATTTATTTGACACGCTCCTAAAATATGTTGATGATAACCAAAATGAAAACAATGTTAATCTTGAAATTATTTATTCTATATATAACACTTTAAACATCAATGATATATGTAAGTATCATGACTTACAGTCATAGAAATTAAGTATTCCATCTAATATAATTGAGTATTTAAGCGTTCTACATGTCAATGCTCGGTCCCTGAACAAGAACTATGATCACCTTACTACTCTTATTCAATCCCTTCCCAAACTTCCTGACTTACTATGTATTAGTGAAACCTGGCTTACCCCAAATACTGCACCATATAATGATATTGCTGGCTTCAATTCTTTCCATACACATAGATCCGGAGGCTACGGGGTGTTGCTATTTTTGTGAATAGTAACATCTCTTGTACACAATTAAATGATTATTGTATTCATGATGATAACGCTGAAATTTGTACTATTCAAATCAATTTTGATCAAACAAAATTCATTATATGTACCATCTATCGTCACCATGATAAACACCATAAAGTTAATTAATTCAATTTATTTATGGATGAATTTTTATCTCAAGCCATTTTTACTAATAACCATACTATCATTACTGGTGACCTCAATATCAATTTATTGGAACATGATTCTCATCCACCTACAAATAATTTCTTGACAATGATGCAATCCTATAATTTCTTTCCTCATATATCACGACCCACAAGATTCTCTGATGATAATTCTAATGCTTCTCCTTCCCTATTAGATCACATATGGACTAACTATAATGTTCCCTCCTCCTCGGGAATCATCCTCTTTCCTATCACCGACCATCTTCCTGTATTCCTTAACATTCCAGTTTTCGACAGACTTAACACTAAACATAAGATTACATTCAGAATTAAATCAAACAAAAATCGTCAGAAATTAAAAGCCAAACTTTCGGAAATTAATTGGGTGTCCTTGTTGAAATATCGGAATACTAATACTAATTGTAATCTTTTTCTTGATACGATATATAGTTTATACTTTTCATGCTTTCCGCTCATCACTAAACATATATCCTCTAAAAGACTGCAAAAGCCATGGCTAAACCAAGAAATTGCTAAAGCAATTAAACATAAATTTGCTCTCTATAAATCTTTCAAACTTGGAATTATCACCTTGGATGTTTACAGAACTTACATAAATCAACTCAATGCTACCATTAAACAGACAAAAAGAAATTATTATCTTAACAAATTCAGTAATTTCAAAATTAACACTAAACACTTATGGAAAACTATAAATGAATTATCTAATTATTGTGTTAAAAAACATGATACCACTTACTCTATTAGTCACAATAATATAATTAAAAACACTCCTACCGATATCTCCAAAGCATTCAATGAGTATTTTGTAAACATTGCTCCTCAACTCGCTAGCAAACTGCCACCTAAAATAAACTCCCATAATATTTATCTCCGTGGTAATTATCCAAACTCTATGACAATACCTCCAATAACTAACTACGATACCATGAGGATAATATCAACTTTGAAAGATAAGTCAGTACATCTTGATGAGATCCCACCAAACATTATCAAAGAAAACAAAGATACACTCTCTATACCACTCTCAATATTGTTTAATCAATCTATAAATACAGGCATCTTCCCAGACAGATTTAAAATTGGAAAAGTAATACCCATCCACAAGGCAGGCAATAAATCTGATATATCAAATTACCGACCAATTTCCCTTCTACCAATGTTTTCCAAAATATTTGAAGCACTTATGAAAAAGCATTTAATGTCATTCCTAGATAAACATAACATTTTAAATAACAAGCAATTTGGCTTTCGGTCTGGTCGAAGCACTCTTGAGGCTATCAACACATTTACATCAGATGTTTATTCTGCTCTTAACAAAAACAAATCTATCTTATCAGTTTTCATTGATTTTCGTTAAGCTTTTGACACTATTCAACCCAATATTCTTCTTGACAAAATATATCACTACGGTATACGAGGGTGTATACATGATTGGTTCAGTTCCTACCTAAATAATAGAAGTCAATATGTAATTCTTAATAAGTGTTCTTCCCCAACTAAATCAGTAAACCTTGGAGTTCCACAAGGTAGTATCCTTGGACCGATCTTGTTTCTCTTATACATTAATGATATTTGTAATATATCTAACACTTTAGAAACAATTTTATTTGCCGACGACTCAACACTTTATATGATAGGAGATCAACCTACTGATTTAATCAACAGTGCAAATCTAGAGCTTGAAAAATTTTCAAATTGGTGCTTGGCTAACCAACTCACAGTAAATACCACAAAAACATATTATATGATATTCAGCAACATTATCTCTAAATACCAACCATTGCCAAATCTAACAATATTAAATGATGATATCCAACAGGTTTACAAAACTAAATTTCTTGGCGTGGTTTTTTACAAAAAAAATGACATTCAAGCACCACATTTCTGATGTTTGTTTGAAACTGTCCAGAATGATTCCACTCCTCCTCAAAGTTAAGCATTACGCCCCACCAGCAGTTCTCAAATGTATTTATTATGCTCATATATATCCTCATTTAAACTACTGCAATTCAATTTGGTCAAATACTTATTCCACTCATTTATATAACCTCAACATTCTACACAAAAAAATTATCAGGATAATGACTAATAGTAACTTTTGTACACACACACCACCATTATTCAAATCACTAAATATCCTTAACTTAACAGACATCTCTAAACTGAATATTGCATCCTATATGTACAAACAAATAAAATCAAACTTATACAATCTACAACCCCTTCACACTTATCATACTCGTAACCAAGATTTACTACCTATACCCAGACACAAACTAACACTGTTCACACATTCACTGTTATACCTTGGTCCCAAAACATGGAATAATATTCCCAGCAATATTAAACAATCTGTCAGTCTACAATCCTTTCAAAATAGCTACAAGAAACACCTACTATCCCTGTATTCTTAAAATAATTTCTCTTTATTCTTCTTGATATAATTCTGTTGCATTTATTTTTATTATTATGATTACTTACATTGTATTTTATTATAATTATTATTACTATTATTACTATTGTTATTAGTAGTATTATTGTCATTGTCATTATCATTACTTTTATCATTACTAATATTATTGCTTTATATTATTTCATTACATTAGCAATATTGTCATGTTTACCTTCAACAGCATTATAAATAATATTGTGGATATTATTATTATTATTATTATTATTATTACTACAATTACTATTGTTATTATTATCATTGTTGTTATTGTTGTTGTCATTATTATTATTATTATTACAACTTTTTACCATCATTATTATAGTTACTATTATATTATTATCATTATCATTGTTGTTGTCGTCATTATCTTTGTTATTATTACCATATTCATCAATATTATTATTATTATTATTTATATTATTATTATTATTATTATTATTATTATTATTATTATTACTATTATCATTATTATCATGATTGTCATTATTGTTATTACTGTTATTTATTATTGTTATTTATTTTTGTTATTTTCATTATTATTATTATTCCAAATTGTTTCAATAGTACTCCTATGTAAATAATCTTAGTCAAGGATTTACACTTTACCATTGCCCAAAAAGTTCAAGCTTATAAAGGGCTGTTTGTCACCAAAACAACTCTCCTGTATGTTACTCATGTATGGCAAATAAAATAAATTGAATTGAATTGAATTGAATTGAATTGAGAGAGAGAGAGAGAGAGAGAGAGAGAGAGAGAGAGAGAGAGAGAGAGAGAGAGAGAGAGAGAGAGAGAGAGAGAGAGAGAGAGAGTTACAAGGAAAAGAAGTACCCTAGGGGACCTTACGATCCATACAAAGAGGGTACCTGTGGGTTTAGTTGCGCAAGTAGGCGACCGTCCTCGAATGTGTCTTGTGAAACCATCAAGGAACACTCGCACAACGGCTTAAACACATAGACGGTGATTTAAGGCTTTGTCTAATCTGGACTTGAACTGATCCACAGAGTTGCTGTTGACTACATCAGCAGGAAGCGAATTCCAAGTACCGCAGATGCTGTATGTAAAGAATTTACCACACAGATCACGGTTGTATCGCTTCAGTTCAAGTTTGTAGCCATGATTCCTGGTTGTGCCCTCACTGAGTTGGAAAATGTCCCTGTAGTCTACATTGTCAAAGCCTCGTAGTATTTTAAACACTTCGATAAGCTGACCACGCAGTCTCCGGGTTTCCAAAGAGAACAGGTCGAGTTCTACCAACCGATCTTTATAGCTCTTGTGTCTAAGAGAGGGTATAAGTTTGGTTGCCCTGGCTTGCACTCGTTCCAATCTCGCGATATCCTTTCAGTAAGAAGGACTCCAAAACTGGACTGCATACTCCAGGTGCGGTCGGACAAGGGAATTGTACAGACAAAGTACTATCTCCTTGTCCCGGTATCCAAACTGTCGCTTTATGTACCCTAACATCCTTTGGGCTTTCTTCTCAGCCTCAATACACTGCTTTGAGAACTTGAGGTCGCTGGTGATAGTTACACCCAAGTCTTTCTCAGTATCAGTGCTTACGAGAGCATTGCCCTTAAGGTTATACTCTGTTCGGGGGTTTCTGTGGCCTATATGCATAACTTTGCATTTGTTCACGTTAAATGGCATTTGCCACGTGTCAGACCACTCCCCGATCTTCCTAAGATCTTCTTGTAAGCGGGTAGTATTTCCTTCTTTCGCGACATTCATACCAAGCTTAGTATCATCGGCGAATTTGGAAATCTTGGCAACCATGTCACCATCCACGTCATTAACATAGATGATAAACAGTAGTGGTCCCAGAACAGAACCTTGTGGAACACCGCTAGTAACATGCACCCACTCTGAAACCTGTCCATTCACTACCACCCGCTGCCGTCTCTCACTTAGCCAGTTCTCTATCCAATTTGCCACATTTCCGTCTATGCCCAGTGCACGCACTTTCCGAAGGAGGCGGCGGTGGGGTACCTTATCAAAGGCTTTCTGAAAGTCTAAGTTGACAACATCGACCGCTTTATCCCGATCATGCTCACTGAAAACAAAATGGAAGAATTCCACCAGATTTGTGAGGCATGACCGGTGCTGCCGGAACCCATGCTGGGAACCCCTCAGTAGCAAATTTGATTCCAAGTGTGCTGTTATTTTGTCCACCATGATGCTCTCCATGAGTTTACAGACTATCGAGGTTAAACTGATGGGTCTGTAGTTTGACGGTTGGCTAGCATCTCCCTTCTTGAAGATAGGAGTCACCTCTGCCTCATGCCAGTCTCTAGGAACGCATCCAGTCTGGATTACCCTGTTGAAGACCATGCACAGGTGCCGTGATACTTCACCATGCACTTCTTTCAACACTCTAGGTAAGAACCCATCCGGACCGGGGGACTTGTTTGCTCTAAATTCGATTATTTTTCTCTCAATTTCTTCTTGGGTGAAGACCATTGACTCCAACTCCTCACTGAAGGAGTCCAAAGGTTCGGGAATGGGACCACTCTCCTCAGAGAACACTGAAGAGAAGTACTCATTTAAGAGGTTAGCATTTTCTGCATCAGAGTGCATCAATGCTCCATCCTCATTCACCAAGGGACCGATCCTGCGTCGGATTGGTTTACGGCCATTCACATAACTGAAAAACTCCCTTGGGGTTCTCTTTGCAGAGTCTAGCCACACGGACCTCCTCAGCACGCTTAGGCCGCCCTTATTTTGGACTTCACGTTTCGATTCAGTCTTCTATGACTGTCAAAGTCCCCAGATGCCTTCGCTCGACGATACGCAGTTCTCCTTTCCCTTAGTAGGTTACGGATTTCCCGATTAAACCACTTCGGTTGAATGAACTTCTGACCTGTTCCCTTCAGAGGAATAAAGCGCGACTGAAGTTACATGAAGGAAGACAAGAATGACCTCCACAGATCATCAGCACTCTCTCCCTCCTCTAGTTCCATTTCAGCAACGCCTTCACGAAGACCTGCAAAGTTCGCTCTCCCCATGTCTAATTTTCTATGCACCGGGGTCACGGTCTCCATATTAGGGACCTTAACTGAAAATCTTATAAGCTTGAGGTCGCTTCCGCCTATTTCTTCGGTTACAGAGAGGTCTTGAATGATGTCATCCTCTGAGGTGAGGACCAAGTCGAGTATGTTAGCACCTCTTGTTGGCTCCCTTACCCATTGAGTGAGGAATTCATCATTTACAAACTCCAAGAGTGGTGTGTTCTCGGCAGAGGGCTCTCTGGTTTCCCAGTCAACATGTGTGTTGAAGTCCCCCATAAGGATGCACACCCTGCCGTCCACTAGTTCACCCAGCAACTGGTATAGGTCCCTGCCCATCTCGTTGAGTTGTCCAGGGGGTCTATAAAGCAGCAGGGTTCTGTATTTTGCAGTGCCTATTTCTTGGTCAACTCAAAGGAGCTCGTGGTTCGATGAGATGTTGCAGGTCATTGATTTGATAGAGTTCTTACATACAACAGCACACCACCACCCCCTCTGTCCTCTCTATCTTTGTGGAAGAGTTGGTAGCCTGGAATCACGAATTCTCCTTCAAGATCTCCGTTATGGCCACCATCTCGGGTTCCTCTGTCGCAACGAGGGCCCGCAGTTCCAAAAATTTGTTTTGGATGGACCCTGGCGTTGAACAATAGAACCTTCAGGGAACCCCCAACTGCAGGGCTCCCTATACTCTTCCGTTTCCCGGTTTGGTCATTGTCTTGGTAGTGCTGGGGAATATCTCTCTTCAGGATCTCAGCGAATGTCTTCTCTGGGGTCACTCTAGCATAGCGACGAGGGCTCTCCTCCACGCTCGGTCGAGTGCTCCTGAGACATCGTCGGACGGCGTCTTCCATTAATTTGGAAAGCACTTCTTTCCCCTTTGGTGAGAGATGTGTGCCATCCCTCTGGTAGAGGTCGTCTCTACCAAAGAGTGAGGTGTAGGGGTCCACAAAGAACACCCCCTCGGCAGTACACAAATCAGCCAGGCGCTGATTTACTGCAATGTTCTTTGACATAGCAGTCCCTAAAGGGCCTCTCCTTGGGAGCATGCCAACAACTACCCTTCTGCGGGTTTTTAACCCACAGTCATCTACTGCACCGAGCACATCCAAGAGGACTCCTTCGGTCATGCCTACTCTACCATTTCTCAGGTAGATGTCATTACCACTCATCATGAGTGCAATGACAGCAGATCTGGACGTTTGGATCCTCTCAGCTTCCTTTCGGAGGTCAGCATTGCCACAACCTGGCAAACAATTCACCTTCACAGAAGTGTGAAGGCGATCTGCCATTAGGGGTTGCAGCCCTCGTGCCTGGGAATCACCTACAATGTGTATATCCACAGGCCTCTCCTTGGTAGGAGCACGAGATGCCTTGTGAGGAACCCTAGAGTGTTTTGAATTTCTGCCGGGCTCGTCACTTCCTACAGGTTGCTTCTTCTTTGTCTTCTTTTCCTTCTTCATTTTCTTTTCCTTCTTATTTGATTCCTCACTTTCCTCTAATCCCTCCTCAACTGTCTTCTTGGGTTTTTCTCCCTTCTCCATATTCCCCTCCTCTTTTCCATCACACTTTTCTGCAGTCTCTTTTCCTTCTGCAGTCTCTTTTCACTCTTCATTGTTGTTGTTCTTCTTCTTGTTGTTCTTCTTGTTCTTCTTCTTCTTGTTCTTTACCGCCGTGGTGGAGCTCTCGGTGAAGAAGCTCCTTGGACTGCCTTGTCTCTCACATGGTAGTCATACCTCTGTGAGTCCATTCGGAGAACTTCCTCCTTTAGGGAGTTGTTCTCCTTCGTGAGCAGTGAGATGTGCTTCATCAACCTCTCCTCGAGTTTGCAAAAGTCGCAGACACTCGAGGAGTCTAGGTCGCTCGCACTCCTCCGCTGAAGTCCTCACACCAGCGGTACACCTTGCATGTAGTACATGTAAATTTTCTTGCTGATGGACCAGTCATCTCGCTCTAATTCAATTTAAGACCAAGAATACAAAAGAAAAGGTAATGTGATTTGGTCTCGCATAAGTCTCATCACCTACTTCCAGAAGGTTTTTGGTCGTTCGGCCAACAGAAACCCTTATGAGCCAAGCACACCAACCCTAAGGTCTCCCCTGGGCCGGACGGCCCCAATCGTGCCGCAGCTCCCAACTGAGCAGCACAAGAGTCCCTAAGTAAATGGGACTCTGATTTTTCGACAGGGGTGCTTGAAGTGTAACCGTCGTCCTACTAATCCCTACTAATCCTCCATCCGCGGCCAAACTTAAAGCAAATAGTAAAACTAAATGTCCACGACTTAATCCGAGATCTTTTACTGGCCTGGCAGCCAGCGAGGCACGAAAGCTCTCTCACCAAAGAGCAGTCTAGCCTTTAGGCACCTAAGAACGGTCACAGGGAGCTGGTCAGGCTTATTAATCTAAGAGAATACCTACGGGGGTCCTGAGGCATCTCCATTACTCGTACCCCACACGCCTGAGATCCCTTCAATCTCAGCCCTTTCGAAACCTGTGAGCGTCAAAAGGCCTTGTTTTTAGGAGGTTCCAAAGCCTCCCTCCTCACACGGCATAAGGTAGCTGGTGAGGTCCTTAACAATAAAAACTTATATCGAAAGTGATGAATTTATTTTTTTTTTTTTTTTTTTTAGGACAGTCGAAGAGCAGTTGTGAAACTTAATATTAACATGAAGATTTGACAACTCTTAGTCAGGATCCTAATAACGCTACCTTTCTGGCACGGGTAACCCAACTGGACTAAATGTCCCCCAGCATAGCTAGCAAAATTCAAACAGATCACACAAGCTCTCTCACCTACGGCAAGGTGGTTGTCGAGAGAGAGAGAGAGAGAGAGAGAGAGAGAGAGAGAGAGAGAGAGTTACAAGGAGTTACAAGGAAAAGAAGTACCCTAGGGGACCTTACGATCCATACAAAGAGGGGTACCAGTGGGTTTAGTTGCGCAAGTAGGCGACTGTCCTCGAATGTGTCATGTGAAACCATCAAGGAACACTCGCACAACGGCTTAAACACCTAGACGGTGATTTAAGACTTTGTCTAATCTGGACTTGAACTGATCCACAGAGAGAGAGAGAGAGAGAGAGAGAGAGAGAGAGAGAGAGAGAGGAGAGAGAGAGAGAGGAGAGAGAGAGAGAGAGAGAGAGAGATTCAGAGATTCAGATTTTTATTATTTCCATTAAATACAATGGCTTTTCTTACATATAAAAATATTATGTAACATAATTATAATGAAGTAAATACATATTTACATGATATATGGATGCAGTGACATTAGAATTAAAGATACTTAAGAATTGGCCTCTAAAAGGTCATTTTTAAGTTGTTTCTTAAAGGTATACAGGCTACTTGAATCTGTTATATTGATTGGGTAGTGTGTTCCATACCTTTGGGCCATGTACACTCATAGATAGTTGCCCCACAGTCTAGCCTAGATCTAGGAACATAAAGAACCGTTCCTCTGCCTTGTGCTACTGCTCGATGTATCGTTTATGGTCGGGAGTTTATCGAACCAGTTAGGGATAGAAATTGTTTTGAAGTTTAAATATAGTTACAGCTTAT
>JAWQEG010007840.1:0-7500 GCA_033782935.1 Petrolisthes cinctipes
TTTCCCTTTCTGATAATGTTTACGGCATTGATTAATTATGGATACGCACACTAATACGTACACTAATATCTAATACACTAATACGCACACTAATAGCTGTACTGTTTGTTAAGCCTATTATTTTCCGTAAGCATCCGGGGTCTGATTTGAGTTATCGCTAATGGTCATCAAGTGCGTTCTCGTATTCTTAATCCCTTTTGCTAATCTCATATTATCGGATGTACCAATTTCGACCTTATCCCCTACTCATATTGTTGTTGTTGTTTTGTTGTTGTTGAGATGGTAGTTGTTGTTGTTGTGATGAAGTAAAGAATAAAAGCCAAAGAGTATACAGTGAAGAAGAGAAAGAGCGTGTGTGAAAGTTGATGTGTGTGTGTGTGTGTGTGTGTGTGTGTGTGTGTAGGTGTGTGTGTGTGTGTGTGTGTGTGTGTGTGTGTGTGTGTGTGTGTGTGTGTGTGTGTGTATCCTTGAACTACACGGGCGAGGCCATTCATCATAAAGGTAACACTCCCCGGCACGACCTGTCATCCCCACCCGCCCCCATTCCCCCCCCATTCCCCCCCCCACCCCCATTCCCCCCCTCTCTCATCCTCCTCTCTCTTACTCTCACACTTTTTTCCCTCATCACACTCTACTCCCTTACTCACTCTCCCATTTCTCTCCTCCTGCTTCTCTCCCATTTCTCTCCCTCATCATTCTCTCCCCTCCCTCATCATTCTCTCCCCTCCCCTCATCCTCCTCTCCCCTCCCTCATCATTCTCTCCCCTCCCTCATCATTCTCTCCCCTCCCTCATCCTCCTCTCCTCTTCCTCCTCCTGCTTCTCTCTACTCACCTCCTCATCCTCCTCTCCTCATCCTCCTCTCCTGCTTCTCTCTAGTCCCCTCCATCCTCCTCTCCCTCTCCCTCATCCTCCTCTCCTCTTCCTCCTCTCCTGCTTCTCTCTAAACCCTCCATCCTCCTCTCCCTCTCCCTCATCCTCCTCTCCTCTTTCTCATCATCCTCTCCTTCTTCTCTCTACTCCTCTCCCTTACTCCACTGTCCTCTCTTACTTTCTTCTTGCTTCACTCCCTTCCCCCTTATCTCTTCCTTCCTCTCACCTCCACTCCCATGCCCTCATCTCATTTTCCTTTTCTAGTCTTCCCTTCTTACTTATCCTACACTCTCACTGACCATTTTTTCTCGCCCCTCTCCACAATTTTACCCCATTGAGGAAAGGAGGAATGAAAAGCAGAAAAGGAGTAGGGAAAAAGAGAAAAAGGAGGGAGTGGTGATTGAAAGAGGAACAAAAGAAGCAGAGAGAGAGAGAGAGAGAGAGAGAGAGAGAGAGAGAGAGAGAGAGAGAGAGAGAGAGAGAGAGAATGGTGTGGGGGTAAGGGTAAGGGTAAGGGTAAGAGGGGGGGGGAAGCAACAGGCAGATCTGAATGTATGTATATTTCACGGTATTGGGAGGGACATTTGTAGAGGCCAGACCTGCCCTGTGTTTTTTTGTGTGTGTGTGTGCGTGTGTGTTTGGCGTTTGCGTGCATGCCAGAGAGGGAAAGAAAATGGATGATAAACTGTATGTGTGTATGTCAGAGAGAGAGAGAGAGAGAGAGAGAGAGAGAGAGAGAGAGAGAGAGAGAGAGAGAGAGAGAGAGAGAGAGAGAGAGAGAGAGAGAGAGAGACACCTTTCAAGCCCTACTTCACTCTCTCTAAACGAGCCCTACATTCTCTTTTGCTATCCTCTCTCCCCTCTCCCTTCTCCCTTCCTCCTACCCCTCTCTACCGTATCCTGCTCTCCCTCCCTCCCTCCCTCCTACCCTCTCAACCGTCTCCTCTCTCTCCCTCCCTCCCTCCTACCCTCTCTACCGTATCCTACTCTTCCTCCTCCCTCCCTCCTACCCTCTCTACCGTATCCTACTCTTCCTCCCTCCCTCCTACCCTCTCTACCGTATCCTGCTCTCCCTCCTACTCTCACCACCACCACCTCCTCCTTCCGTGTCCCCCTGCTCTCGTTACCGTCAATTACCTTTATATCCCCTGGCCGGTCATTTCACAGGTGCTTAGATAACCTGGCACACCGCGTGGCTCTGTTGTTGTGGTACTGCACGTGGTCTGATCTTGGGGCACGTGTTGAGGCTGAGGGCACGTGCTGGGGTTAAGGGGGTACGTGCTGGAGATGAGGGCACGTGTTGGGGTTAAGGGGGTACGTGCTGGGGTTAAGGTATACGTGCTGGAGATGAGGGCACGTGCTGGGGTTAAGGTATACGTGCTGGAGATGAGGGCACGTGGTAGGGGTGAGTGTATGTGACTATGTGATTTGATTGAGGGTACGTATGAGGATGAGGGTACGTGCTGGTGGTGAGGGTACGTGTTGGGGGTATGTGCTTGGGGATGAGGGTACGTGCTGGAGTCGAGGGCACGTGCAGGGGCTTATGGCACGTGCTTGAGTTAAAGAAAGACACCGAGAGAGAACACATTTGTAACTTTGCATCATACAGAGATTAGAAGAATATTATACCATTAGAAAAAAACGAATAAATAGCTACCAGAATGAACGTTTAGTGCACTTATTTCAATACCTGGTTTATATTAATGTTTGTGTGTGTGTGTGTGTTGTTGTTGTTGTGCTGTGTTGTGCTGTGTTGTGTTTTGTGCTGTGTTGTGTTTTGTGCTGTGTTGTGTGTATGTGTGTGTGTTGTGTTGTGTGTATGTGTGTGTGTTGTGTTGTGTTGTGTTGTGTTGTGTTGTGTTGTGTTGTGTTGTGTTGTGTTGTGTGTGTGTGTGTGTGTGTGTGTGTGTGTGTGTGTGTGTGTGTGTGTGTGTTGTGTGTGTGTGTGTTGACGTCTGGACTCAACAGGTAGGGTAGTGGTGGTGGTGGTGGGGTGGTGGTAGGGGTAGGGGTGGCCTCTTGCTATAAAACCAGTTGATGACGGTAGGCGAGCGTTGGGTTCCCGTCACTCACTGCCCCCCCCCCCCTTCTACCCCTTTCCCTCCTCCCTTCCTTCCTTCCCTAGCTCTTCTCCCCCCTTCCACTCCTTTCCCTCCTCCTTTCCTTCCTTCCCTAGCTCTTCTCCCCCCTTCCACTCCTTTCCCTCCTCCCTTCCTTCCTTCCCTCTTCCTCATCTCTTCCCTCCAATTGAGAAAGTAGTAATTAGGAAGAGAAGGATAAATATAGAGAGATCTAGTGACTGGGGGAGACAGGTGGAAAAGGATACAGAGGAACTACAGGATTCGAGAGATAAGGTGGGATAGAGGCAGGATAACAAGGAGAGAATATGCATAAAAATGATTAAATATTGATACAATGGTATACCTGTATAGATAGTGGAAAATATTCCTGTATTTATGTCATCTACCGGTGTATGTGGACACACACACACACACACCACACACACACACACACACACACACACACACACACACACACACACACAAAAGCAAAGGTTAAAGGAGAAAGAATTAGAGGGAGTGAGAATTGGATTCAGAGAGAAAGGAGAAAGAAGAAAGACAGAAGTAAGGGAGGAAGAGTTGGAGGGGGGAGGGAAAGAGAGAAGATTTACATTATATAGCCTGCACGGATCACTGCTCTTGGAATGTAGAGTCTAGTTCTGTTGGCAGAGTGGTGAACTGGTGGTGGTGGTGGTGGTGGTAGGGTGATAGTTGTTGTGGTGGTAGGGTGATAGTTGTTGTGGTGGCAGGGTGATAGTTGTTGTGGTGGTAGGGTGATAGTTGTTGTGGTGGTAGGGTGATAGTTTGTTGTGGTGGTAGGGTGATAGTTGTTGTGGTGGCAGGGTGATAGTTGTTGTGGTGGCAGGGTGATAGTTGTTGTGGTGGTAGGGTGATAGTTGTTGTGGTGGTAGGGTGATAGTTGTTGTGGTGGTAGGTAGGTAGGTGGATGTTGTGGTAAGTTAGTGATAGTTGTGGTAAGTAGGTTTCATCTAATTTTATTGTTTGTAGGTCTCATTTATTCAGTGTTTACCTTCTACCTTAATTCACTCTTTACCTTCTCCATACTCAAAGAGGTGTAATTTAAGAGGTGGCCTGTAATTTAAGGGAGTTGGCGCCCCTTAGGACCCGAACCACTTCCTTCTAATTCTTCAACTTCCCTTCTTTTTCCTTCCTCCTTACTGCTCCTCCTCTTTATTACCTCCTCTTTCGTCCTACAAGGTTGTACATGTCTAGAGTGGTCGTCCTCCATACACTCGTCCTGTTCTTGACTCGTCCTGTTCATTTCTCTCTTGTCTACCTCCACTTCCCTCTCGTCCTGCTTATTTTTCTCTTGTCTACCTCCACTTCCTCTCGTTCTGTTTATTCTTCTCTTGTCTACCTCCACTTCCCTCTCGTCCTGCTTATTTTTCTCTTGTCTACCTCCACTTCCCTCTGTGTCCTCGTCCCCCGCCTACCCCCATCCATCTTCTCCACTCCCGAAACCCACCACGTCCATCTTTTGTCTTACACCCCATGCAGACCTCATACCTCTCCTCTCCCTTTCCACGTCTCCTCTACCATCCCTCCTTTCTCCTTACCTCTCCTCACCTTTTCATCCCCTCTCCTCACCTCTAGTCTTTTGTCCCTCCCTCTCCCCACCTCCCCTCTCCCTTCCCTTCCTTTCCCTACCCTCCCCTCTCCCTTGCCTCCCCACTCCTCTCCCTTCCCTCCCCTCTCCCTTCCCTCCCCTCTCCCTTCCCTCCCCTCTCCCTTCCCTCCCCTCTCCTCCACCCGTCACTCAGCCGCTACCACTGTTTTGATTCTCCCACATAAAACCCGCTCGTAAACCCGGGAATCATGGGAGGAAGATGCGTTTTAAGCGTTTTAGGGCCTCGTAAGTGGCGAGGGTATGGACGGGGGCGGCCGCTGAGGGCTGTTTACGGGCGCTGGATGAGGTACTGAGGGCGGGGAGATCAAGTGTAGCCGGAAGACCTCCTCGCCTCTCCCTCTACTCCCTCTCCCCCCCTCTCCCTTTCCTCCCTCTCCCTCTTCTCCCTCTTACTCTCCCCCTTCTCCCTGTCCCTCTTGCTCTCCCCCCTCTCCCTTTCCTCCCTCTCCCTCTTCTCCCTCTTACTCTCCCCCTTCTCCCTGTCCCTCTTGCTCTCCCCCCTCTCCCTTTCCTCCCTCTCCCTCTTGCTCTCCCCCCTCTCTCCCTACTCCCTTCACCTCATCTCTCAATTGTTTGTCTTTTCTCTTTCTTTTTGTGTGTTTGTCTGTCACTCACCCGTTCTCTTTTAATCCTTCATTAATCTCTCTCCCTCTTGTTCCTCCTTTTTCCCCGTCTCTTTTTTTCTCCTTCAATATTCCCTTATCTCCCTTCTACCTTATTGCCATGCACTTCTTTTCCATACACTGATTCATCACGACTGTGTTCTCTATGGAGTGAATTGGCCCTAGCTCTCTCTCCAGCCTCACCTTATTCTTATTCTTCCCAGGGGTGACTTCACAGGATGGGCTAATTAATGAAGGTCAGTCATCTGGTGTGGTTGATTAGTATATAGGGTTACTGATCCTTCCAGACAATGCCAGGAAACACACTAGCGGTTGTTTATTGAGCTGCGATGCGTGGTATAACTATGTATGTTTTGGTGTGTGCGTGTTGGTTCGTTCGTATTGTTATTAAAGGGTTCAGGAATTTATCTATAGCCAAGTCGCGTTCGGTACTCATCAAACTCGACTTACCGTACTTAACCCTGATGAAGGATAGCAGCAGACCGGTTAATGTACTGTGTTATAATGTCATATATCAAGCTGTGGGGCTCCAACAAGCGAGATGACGTCCTGATATTATTCTTTCTGGCACGTTCATATTACTATATTTGTTTTCCTCCTTGTTCCCAGGTCGATTGAAATGTGTGTTGCTTAGTATGTTCAGTTGTGGTTGTTGCTGAAATGATGTTTTTGTATATTGTGTTCTACGTGTCTATTGTGATTGTGTTAGGATATAAACACATAAATATAGTAGTCTTATATCCCTATCAGTATATCCACACCAGCAGAGACGCACAAACCCATGTAAACTGGAATGCAAATCATGATCAAACAAACCGAAATGCGCTTGTAAAGGCAAAAACAAACATATGTAATTTATCTGTATGGTACCGTGCATTCGAAAGAGCACACAAAAATGTAAACACGTGTACACATTCTGTTATATGGTCGTAAATAATACCACTTTAAGTAAACATACAGAATCACATCAGGCCCAGGGGTGTTTGTTGTTCCCTTATTCAGCTGTGGTGTTGGTGGTGGATGTGTGTGTGTAGTGGGTGTGTGTGTGTGTGTGTGTGTGTGTGTGTGTGTGTGTGTGTGTGTGTGTGTGTGTGTGTGTGTGTGTGTGTGTGTGTGTGTGTGTGTGTGTGTGTGTGTGTGTGTGTGTGTGTGTGTGTGTGTGTGGTAATAGCTTTGTATAGGTGTAGTGGTGGTGATTTGTGTAGTTCTTTCGTGGTGATTGTGTAAGTATGGTGGTGATAATTATGGTTTGAGTACAGGTGGTATGGTGTGTTTTGGTGTGGTGATTGTGTAAATATTAATCCATTTATCATCGTATAAACTGTTCTGATGTAGTGTATATGCCTTGACAACATACATTTTGTGAAGAGTGCACACAGCCAGACAGTTTCAGTTTGTATAGTGGGACAGAACAGGACAGTCGTGTTGAGGGGTTTACTATGGCAGAGGGTGAGGCACAGAACAGGTACGATGGGTGTAGGTATGTTGTCTGGCAGGGGTTGGTAGGACAGGACAGATGTGTTGTCTGGCAGGGGTTGGTACGATAGGACAGATGTGTTGTGTCTCGCGGCAAGGGAGAGAGAAACAAGGCAAGCAAGCGTGTTGTGTCTGGCAGGGATGAGACGAGACAGAGTAGGTGTGTTGAATCTCTAGCAAAAGAAAGAGTGAGAGAGAACAGGTGTGTTGGGTGCAGGTGTGTGTGGCTGACCCTGGCTATTCCGACCACCATCACGCTCCCGGACCCACCCTTTACCCTCCACTTGTATTTTGGTGGAGGCTCAGATGAAGTGGGCCGGGTGGTGGTGGTGGTGGGGGTCCTGGGGCTGTGTTTACACCTGGGGCGCTAAGTGGCTCCGGCTCAGGTGGCCCCGGACCAGGTTAATGGACGCTGGCTTTTACCGGGCGTCCATGTCCTGGTTTGTCCTGTCCTGGTCTGCTCTGGGTTTGCCTTGTCGTGTGTTGGCTGTCTTTGTTTGCCTTGGCTTACTCTGATTTTGTCTGTTTTGGTCTGACCTCCTTATATCTTAGTTTGTCCAGTTACTGGACTCCGTCTGTGTACCCTTGACCTGTGTACTTCTTAGCTTTCATTGTGATGTATAATGTAGGGTGCATTATTGAAAATGTAAATTTCCTCAGTGGTTACAGTATAACTATTGAAAACTATTACGTTACTCGACCGAGTAATAACCTGTACAAAGTGTATAAAATATGTACTAAACTATCAACCCGTATTTCACCCACATCACTATCGATATAATGATGTAAAGTATATTAATACCACACCTCACCTTGGGTTT
>JAWQEG010007840.1:12500-28584 GCA_033782935.1 Petrolisthes cinctipes
GAGAGAGAGAGAGAGAGAGAGAGAGAGAGGAGTAAATAGACGAGAGTACAATGGGTAAGAGGCAAAATGAAATATGAGGGATGAAAGAGACGAGGCAGAGAGATGATAAAGGGAAAAGGAAAATTGTGAAATGAAGATAGGTGAAGGAAGGTGGTGGTGTTAGTAAGGTTACGATGAATGATGGCCTGTCGCTAATCCAATAATTTTATTTGCACTTTATTTAATTGTCTCGTTAAACGGTTGAGCTTGTAACTAATGATGTAATTTCTTTCCAGGTAAGGTGCCGAACCAACCAGGGTGTGTGTGTGTGTGTAGGTGAGGATAGGCAGGTGATGGATGACCTGTGTGTGCTTCTTGTGGTAAGTTTTTATTGAATGTTATTGTTTGGTGAAGTTGAGTTTAAGAGAAGCTGACACTATTTTTTTTTTTCTATCGTGATTTGAATTGTTAACTCTGAGACATGAAGGATGGGAAGGGAAAGGAGTAGAAGAGGAAATGGAGAAAGAGGGAAAGAAGAAGAAGAGGAAATGGAGAGAGAGGGAAAGAAGAAGAAGAGGAAATGGAGAGAGAGGGAAAGAAGAAGAAGAGGAAATGGAGAGAGAGGGAAAGAAGAAGAAGAGGAAATGGAGAGAGAGGGAAAGAAGACCAAAACACAAGACAACATTGGTGGGGGTAAGGGGAGAGGAGAGGAGAGGGAAGGGGGAGCAACAGATGGCCAGAATTCTAAAGTGATTGATGGACTCCCTCTCCCAGCACCGTCATCCCACTCACTCCACTCGATCACCCCTTTCCTTCAAAATCCTTCCTCCACCACCCCACCCCACCTCCCCCCACTCTGTTGTTCCACGTCATCTCCTTCCCGTTCTGGTGTCTGTTTGTCCCACTCCACCTCAACCCATTCTACAACTACTTCACTGTATCTTTTCCTCTATGGTCTTACTCACCTCCCCTTCTGTGCTCTTCTCCACCTCCCCTAGACTACTACTGATCCCGTCCTTCTGAATTCTGTTACTCCCTTCATTCTCATTCCTTTATTATACTGACACTCTTCTTATGTGTATTACGTCATTTACTTGCATGCATTGTGAAGCTCGATCGAACTTGACTCAATAAACTGACACTTATAGGCAAACTTCATTTTCAACCATCCACCTTCCCCATCCATTGTTTTACACAGCCCAGCCCCATTTTCCTTTATATCTCCCTCTCTCCCACACACCTACTCAGTTCCACCCCATTTCTCCCCACCTACTGCCCCACTCTCCCCTTTTCTTCCCCCTACCACTGTAATACCTCTCCCTCACTCCCTTCATCCCCTCTCTTCCCCTCATCTTCTCGCCTCTTCTAACCCTCCCTACACTGTCACTGAATCAAGTTCCCTTACCTTTTTTCCTCCCTCCATCCTCTTTCATCCTTATCCTTCCACTATGCACACCTCCTTTCACCTTCTTTTTCTAATCAACCCTTTTCCTCCCCCCATCATCATCATCCTCTATCCCTCTTTATCATCTTCCGTCCTTCGCTCTCCCCCAACCCTATATAGGCTTACCTTCCTCTTCCTCAGCTGCTCCCCATATGGCAACCCTATACATCCATACTCCTCTTCCTATTCATCCATCACACCCCCACCTCCCACTCAGACTCTTCTCTCCCCAATGTCATCCCTCCCTCCCTCTCTCCCTTCCCCCTAACTATATACCATCCCATCCATCCATCTCTTCCTCTCCCCTTCCCCCCTCCCTTCCCCCCTCTCTTCCCTCCCTCCCCCCTCTCTTCCTCTCCCCTTCCCCCATCTCTTCCCTCCCTTCCCCCCTCTCTCTTCCCTCCCTCCCCCACTCTCTTCCCTCCCTCCCCCACTCTCTTCCCTCCCTTCCTTTCCCCCCTCCCTTCCTCTCCCCTCCCCCCCTCCCCCCTCCCTTCCCCCCTCTCTTCTTTCCCTCCCTCCCCCCCCCCCACTTCCCTCCCGGCAGGTGTCAACAAACCAGATGACAGGCCGCCCCGAGTGCTTTATGGCCACTCGTTACGGGATGTGACGGGCCGGAGGGGTGTGTGTGACGTGACAGGTGACAAGGGGACGCCCATGTGACGTGTGGTGGGTAGAGGGGGACGTGTGTGTGTATGTTTTTGGAACACACACACACACAGACACACACACACAGGTACCTTCCACACCCCACACATTGCCTCTCCGACCTCCGCCTATATATCATTCCCCTCCTCCCCCCTCTTCCTCCACCCCTACCCCTGCTCCCCCCCACCCCTGCTCCCCCACCCCTTCCCTCCCTTTCCCTTCTCCCACCACTCCCTCCACTCCTTCCCTCCTTTCCCATACTCCCCCCACTCCTTCCCTCCCTTCCCCTTCTCCCACCATTCACCCCATTCCTTCCCTCCCTTCCCCTTCTCCCACCATTCACCCCATTCCTTCCCTCCTTTCCCCTTCTCCCACTTCTCCCACCACTCCTTCCCTCCTTTCCCCTACTCCCCCCACTCCCTCCACTCCTTTCCCCTACTCCCGCCATCTCTTCCCTCCCTTCCCCTCCACACATCACCGCGTGGGCTGATGACTGGTTGGGGAGAGGGGGAACAGGGTAAGGGGAGGGCAATATTTCCCATCACCTGTTTTATTATTGATTGTTTCCCCCTTGTGTACCCCTCCTCCACCTTCCTCTTCCCCTCCTCCACCTCCCTCTTCCCCTCCTCCCCCTCCCACCCTCTCTTCTTGTACAGTTGTGGACAGATATTTCTTCTCCTAACTTTTGAGTATTAACATTATATTGTTATCATTATATTTTGTGGATCCTATTTCGGTTCTCCATTAATGGGTAGTGAGTCCAAGGTTAAATTAAAAGATACATAAAAGAGCACAAGATTCAATTTCACTTCTCCCATAATGTAAAAAAAAAATGCGTACCAGACTGTTATAAAAGCAAGGACGCAGTTTATTTTTTTCGTGTATGTATATAAAGATGTATAGCCTACGTGACAAAAGCTTCAGAGTACCATTTACGAGTATTTTCATAGTTTGTATATCAGTGGGCTCATGAGGTACGGTCAGTTTCATAGTCAATTCACAAACTTTGTAAGCACAAGAACGAGAGACTTTGGACAGTGACACAACTTGCTGGTGAATTCTAGTTCTTTTAAAGACACAACATTTTACTGATCGTGACTATTGAAAGGCGTGACTGACTGCTGTGGGTATTGTGAATATCGAAGTATATATACGTGAAGACTGAAAGGTGTTTTAGAGAAGGAAACGAGCATACCAGAACCACCGTAAAATCGACCCATACCTGATGTTTGATACCGGTGCTACACGGGGAATTGTGAGGTGGTCAGAATAAATTTATGATGATCGCTGTGTTTCCTCAGTTGAACGGGAATTGTATCGAATATGTCGTGACACTGAACCTTAAACTCCCGAGTGACTCATAATGGTGACTCATATTTACTTAGGCTCTTTAAGGACCCTGTGATCGTGTTTGAGACTTGGTGGCTTCTGATTCCTCCTGAATATGCCACGAAACAAGATTCTTCAATATAGGTGGTGGTGTTTTGTGACAATATTTGAAGGACTCTCTAACCTCCAAATTTTCTAACTATATCACAGAGTCCCTTAATGTATTCAAGATGTATACGTTGCTTTCATTGGAACCATTCAGATATCCGAACCCTTTGACAATAACCCTAGTGCATTAAGAGAGTTATAATTTTGTTGGGAATAATGTTGGAGTCTACTGGTTTCTCCACACCATGCAATAAAACTACACATAATATGCTGAGGGATTATGTTTCGTGCCATAGTTTGAAGGAATCTGTGTAGCGTCATGTTCTTCCACAGCAAAACATTGTATCCCTTTAATGCACAATCACTGGACAAATGGAGCAGTACACGAGCAGATAGAAAAATAAACACACTGAATGGGGATGCACGTTTGTATGTATCTGTGTATGTGTGTATGTACTGTACTGTGTAGGGTGATGGAAGGGTTGGGAGTGTAGCTTTGAATTGTGATAGATGGGTGGTTAAATAGAACTGTCACATGCAAAAACGTGTCCAGTCATTGTGATGTTGTGACCGGGATATATATATATATATATACACATGTGCCACATTCTGTTGGGCAACGTTTGTGGGGAGTGGTGGCTTAAGGGGGAAGTTTTGTGTTGGTAATTCTGGAGCAATTGAATCCTCCAAACTATTCCAAGCAACAGAACACCATTATTTTTCCTCTTCTTGTCCTGTTTCCTACCATACTTTGGAGAAATCAAGGCACTCCAATGTACCAAAACAGAATTAATTACCACCTTAAGCTTGGATAGTAGTAGTAGTGGTGGTGGTAATAATGATGAACTATAGAATCTATTATGAGAGTAGTTGTATTGGTTGTAAAGATAATTGTCCTTAAAATACGTGAAGGATTATCTTGGTGTTGACAGCTGTGGAGAGTAAGGTGGTGGTAGTGGTCATAGTGATGGTTGTAAGTATGTTGTAGTATGGGTTGTTGTTGTTGTTGTTGTATGGGTTGTATTGGTTACTGATGGCTTCACTTTAAGGGTAATTATATATTGTTGTTGTTGTGATTTGTATTCTAGGGCTGGTTTTGTTAATTTAGTTGATAAAGGTTAATTATTACAGTCATGCATAGTTGATTTGTATGTGATGTGGGCAATACTTTAGGGGTTTTAGCGCCCCTTCGGCCCCAGTCACGAACTTTTACTTCTTCAACTGCCCCTCTTTTCTTTCTTATTTCCTTCCTACTTGCTGTCTCACCTCTCTATCACCTTTTTCTGGCGCTATATGACCTCACTGTTGCGGCGCCTAATATCAATCAATCAATTAAACACATTTGATACTGTACCGACTGAGAATTGATCAGTTTAATTTTGAATACTGGTACTGTAGTTATTTTGGGTTTTGTTTGGGAAATAGTAAATATAGTTAATGTAGTGTTTGTTAATTGTAAAGAAAGGAATGTATGTGTTAGTGTAGTGATCGAGAAGGAAGATGTTACTAAGGACTTTAAAACGCTGAACCAATGGAGGTTATCAGTGTGTGTGTGTGTGTGTGTGTGTGTGTGTGTGTGTGTGTGTGTGTGTGTGTGTGTGTGTGTGTGTGTGTGTGTGTGTGTGTGTGTGTGTGTGTGTGTGTGTGTGTGTGTGTGTAGTAACCCTCTGTATGGTATGATATGGTATGGTAATGGTAGATATGTTGTAGTGATAGTTGGTATGTGTAGTGAAACTGGTGTGTGTGTGTGTGTGTGTGTGTGTGTGGTAACTGAGCCTTTGAATAGTTGATTGGGTTGCTTTTCCCACCAATGTTTTAAGTTGAAGTGTGGCATGGTAGGTAGGTAGGTATGGTAAAGGTGGTGTATGTGGGTAAGCCTGCAGTGGGATTTTTATTATGGTAGCCTCCTGTTGTGGTGTGAGATATATATAGTATGTATGGTAGTGTGAAGGTAGGTGGGTGTTGTTGTATGGTAGTTGTGGTCGGGTGTGTTAATGCATGATAGTGTATGTATAGTCCCAGTATGGTGGTTGATAATAGTGTTTGGTATGGTAGGTGTTGATAGTTGTGGTGCTTGAGGATGGTAGGTTTCGTGGTAATGTGTGGTAGGTGTGATAGGAATGTAGTGGTTGTATGATGTAGGCATGGTAGTGTGATTTATAATTATCCAGTATGGTAGGTTTGTGGTAGGTGGGGTGATAGTGTATGGTAGTTTCAATACTGTGGTGTAGTGTATGGTAGTCTCAGTATGGATAGTGTTGTGGTAGTGTATAATAGTCATAATACAATGGTGTATGGTAGCCTTTGTACGGTAGGTGTAGTGGTAGTGTATGGTAGTCCCAGTACAGTAAGTGTGGTGGTAGTAGTGTATGGTAGTCCCAGTACAGTAAGTGTGGTGGTAGTGTATGGTAGTCCCAGTACAGTAAGTGTGGTGGTAGTAGTGTATGGTAGTCCCAGTACAGTAAGTGTGGTGGTAGTGTATGGCATGGAAGGTGTATGGTAGTCACAGTATAGTAAGTGTAGTGGTAGTGTATGGTAGCCCCAGTACAGTAAGTGTGGTGGTAGTAGTGTATGGTAGCCCCAGTACAGTAAGTGTGGTGGTAGTAGTGTATGGTAGCCCCAGTACAGTAAGTGTGGTGGTAGTGTATGGTAGTCCCAGTACAGTAAGTGTGGTAGTAGTGTATGGTAGTCCCAGTACAGTAAGTGTGGTGGTAGTAGTGTATGGTAGTGGTAGCCAGGCCTGGTTGGAATGTGAGGACTGGAGGGCCATTGTTGGACGGGATCAATACTTTACTACTGTACTCTCTCTGGTCTCCGCCGCCGCCGCTACCACCACCACCACCACCACCGCCACACTCGTTGGCCTAAGATGCACACTTCTTCCTTCCTTCCTCCGTCCTCGGTCTTGTCATGTCCTCGATTCGTGTTCTCTTGTTCTCTGCTCCTATCTTTTTCTGAGTGTTTGTCGTGTATCCTTTTCTCAGTGGTTGTGACTCAGGTATTCTTTTGTGTGTGAGTCTTGTACCCTTTCCTTTTTGTTTCTTCTTTCATTCGTCTCTGTTTCATTTGAGTCTTGCAAACTATCTTGTTCTGTAATGTATGTATGTACATGGTTTAGTTTGTGTTGTACTCATGTTTGTGTGTAATATGTTTTACAAGTCGTTGTCTTTATTATATTCCTATTTTCTTTGTCGTAATTGTGCTTACTCTTTTGATCTTGTGTGTAATGGACTCATTATTAATTCCTGGCTTATACTGATTCCTGTAAACCTTATATGCGTTATTATCATCTTATTGTAACTAACAGTAACATGATTTCTTTTGTACTCCAGGCCTTTTTAAATTCCAGTCTACTTCTCCCATTGTCAGTGTACAACTCCACTCATTCTTTCCATTCTTTCTGGCCTGTGTAACATTTGTATTCTCGTGTGTGTGTGTGTGTGTGTATGTATGTGTGTGTGTGTGTGTGTGTGTGTGTGTGTGTGTGTGTGTGTGTGTGTGTGTGTGTGTGTGTGTGTGTGTGTGTGTGTGTGTGTGTGTATACAGAGATGGGGGATGAGGGGGCCTGACGGAACCTTGACATCAGTTCTCATTATATGCAACTCGTACCGTTACTCCTCTTCTGCTTAAAGTCCCAGTCTCGTCTCTCTCACCCGACCTTTATCTCTCACCCTCTCTCCCAGTCTCCCTCTCACTCGTACCTGCCCATCCCTCCCCGTCTTCTCCCTATTTATCCTTCTCTCCTGGTCCCTTTCCTATCTGTTCTCCCTTTGTCCTCGCCGAGCCCGTCCTCTGGTCTCGTCTGTGCTCTTGTTCTCTTCTCCCCACACCCTCCCTCACCACCACCACCACCACCACCATCAGAACCCAACTCTGGCACCAGCACACAGCAACATCAGCCAGGCGAGGAAGGGATGGAGAATGGAACGTCTACCCTTAAACTCCACCATTACTAACCCTCCAGGCATGACGCCCTAAGTTTGCACGCACAGGAACGCACACACGTATGCACGCACACCTTGAAGCGTGCATACATGCAAGCACTTTACTTCATGCACACACAAACAAGCGTACATGCAGGCACGCTCATTCACAAAACACGCACATGCTAAGCTTTATGCACACGCGGAACTCGTATTCAGACGCACACGCAGATATAATCACGCATGCCCAAACGCACGCGCACATTCGTTGCACTGATTCGCATATACCAACTTAAGCACATTAGATACGAGAGCTGCTACACATTCTCAATAAGCTCACATAAACATACATTTCCCTCAACAACACTCACTACATGCAACCACACATATCACGCACACAGTCACATCAGATGCACAGGACATTAACACATCACACGATATATGCACACATTTATGACACAGTGCACATGGCTATACACATACACTACATCATACACAAACTCATATACATTACAATAACGCAAACTCAAATGCACCATGCACAACCCACATAAATACATGCATTACACACACATATACAAGGACCAGAGACTTGTAGCACACGCTTAAACTCATACCGTCACATACACCATAATCATCATCAACAAGATCATGATCATCACAATCGCCACCAACCGTATACACTGGAGGCCTGACAAGCTCCCCTCCCCACACCTTGGTTCCTTCCCATCCCTCTCCCATCCCTACACGTTTTATTTCCTTCCCTTTCCTCTCCCTTCCCCTACTCCTTCTGTCCATCCCTTCCCTCTCCTCTCCTCACACCATATATCCATCCCTTCCCCACACCTTCTTTCCATCTGCCTCCCCTCACCACACCACCTTTCCTTCCCTCGCCCCAAGCACCCCCCCCAGCCCAGCCCAGCCCAGCCCAGCCCCCCCCCCCCCCCACCATCACTCGAAGCCAGCTAGCACCTCTTCTCCTCAACAATGAAGGGCGTGCCTCCTCAAAGTGAGCCAGAAGTCTGAATTTACACGGTGGTGATGGCTGGTCCCTGATGCCCCCTGGGAACCCAAGCTACCCAAGGCTATTCTGCGCTCGTAAACCCGACGGGGAGGGAGGGAGGGAGAAAGGGAGTAGGTAAGGGGATGAGGGAGGAGAGGCTTGGGGCGTAGTAGGAAGGAGTTGGTAAGAGGAAGGAGAAAGTGAAGAGAGGGGTTGGGTAGGAGGATTCTGAAGGTAAGGGGATAAGGGAGAGTAGAGTAAAGAAGAGGGAGAAGGCATTGGAGTAAGTAGATAGGAGGGAGGAAAAGAGAGAGTAGAAAGGAGGGAGTACGAGAGAAAGAGAAAGTAGGTTAGAGGGAGAAACTAAATACTGAATGAAGGGAGAGGAAAGGAGATCAGACTAGAGAGAGAACGGGAAAGGAAGGAATAGAGAATGAGGGAGGAGTTAAGAGAAGGGTGGATGGACTGAAGGAGGCTGGAGGCAGGAGTGGAAGGAGGGTTGGTTGGGGAAGTGGGATGGTGAGAGGGAGGGTGTGGGTCTGGGAGTGGGAAGGAGGGAGAGAAGAAGAAGTGGGAAGGAAGGAAAAGTTTTAAGAGGAGGGATAGAGAGGGGTAAGGGGAGGAAGGATATTTATTTTTCTTGGAGGATGGAAGGAGGGAAAAAAAAGGAGAACATTCATTTTGGAGTTAAAAGTAAGGAGAGAAGGATGGATACAAGTGTGAGAAGGGAACAGGAGATCACACACACACACACACACACACACACACACACACACACACACACACACACACACACACACACACACACACACACACACACACACACACACACACACACATACAGAGAGAGAGAGAGAGAGAGAGAGAGAGAGAGAGAGAGAGGAGAGAGGAGAGAGAGAGAGAGAGAGAGAGATGCCACCCATACAAACGACCTTGTTAAGAAGATCACGGAAGATGACACAAGAAAGACAAGAGGAGGAAGGAAAAGAAAGGAGGGGGAAGAAAATACGAATGAGAGAGAGAGAGAGAGAGAGAGAGAGAGAGAGAGAGAGAGAGAGAGAGAGAGAGAGAGAGAGAGAGAGAGAGAGAGAGAGAGAGAGAGAGAGATGAATGAAAATGTAGAAAAATCGAAAATGGGCTGAAAAACTCCTGTGAGAGAGGAGGAGGAGGAAGGAAAAAGAGAGAGGAGAGTGAGGGAAGACGGGTTTGGAAGAAGAACTAGAAATGGGGAAGGAAGGAAGGAAGTAAGAGAAACTAGAGAAAGGTAAAGAAAGGACTGGAAGAGAGGCTGTGAGGAGGAGGACAAGAGTGAATGGAGAGAGGAAAAGGAAGATGGAAGAGGAAAGAAAGCGAGGATGAGAGGGGACGGCAGAAGGGAGAGGAATTGGAAGAGAATATAGGAAACTGAGAAAGAGAAATAGCAGAACGTGAATGGCGTGGGGGAAGGAGGAGGAAAGAAAGAGAGGAAGGAGGAGGAGGAAGAAGAAGTGGAAAAATGTGTGGGGAAGAGCAGTGACTGTGTGTGTGAAGAGAGAGAGAGAGAGAGAGAGAGAGAGAGAGAGAGAGAGAGAGAGAGAGAGAGAGAGAGAGAGAGAGAGAGAGAGAGAGAGAGAGAGAGAGAATGAATGGAGACGAAGAGGAGGTGGAAGGAGGGAGAAGGAAGGAGGAAAAGAATAGAGGTAAAGGAAGAGGAAGGAGGAAGACGAGGAGAAGGAGGACGAGAAGAAAAGAGAAGGAAAACGAGGAGGAGGAAGGAGGAGAAGGAGGACGAGAAGAAAACGAGGAGGAGGAAGGTGGAGGAGGAGAAAAGAGGGAAAGGTTGGGGAGTGTGGTGGTGGTGGCGGCGGCGGCGGCGGCCCCATACAAATCATGGTGTTGGAGGAATTATGGAAGTTGTAGTGATGCGAGCCCCTCAGTCAGCCCCACCCCCCTCCCCGGCCCAGCCCAGCCCCAGCCCCTGTTTTCGCCCCCTAACCCAACCCTTATTTTCCCCAGCCCTATCCCAGCCCCTATTTTCCCCAGCCCTATCCCAGCCCCTATTTTCTCCCTTCCTATTCCACCCCTATCCCAGCCCCTATTCTCTCTTCCTATTCCCAGCCCTATTCTTCCCTTTCTATTCCCAGCCCCTATTCTTCCCTTTCTATTCCCAGCCCCCTATTCTTCCCTTTCTATTCCCAGCCCATATTTTCCCCCTCCTATTCCCACCCATCTCTCAACCTCTATCCCCTATCCCCCCATGGCAGTAGATAGAGGGCGTGGGGGGGGGAGGGATGGGGGGAGTTTTGAAAAGAGAGGAATGGGGATGAAGAAGATTAAGAGGAGATGAATACTGAAATGGGATGCTAGAGAAAAAAGTGTATAAAGAATAGTGACACTAAATGGAAGAGAAATGGAGGATGATAAAGATTGAGGTTTAGAAGAGGATACAAAAGTCAAACCTAATATTATGGTGAGTTGAGAAGAGAGATAACTGGAAGGAAAAAGAGAAGATAAGATAAAAAAAAAACCAGAGAGTGAAAATTTAGGAAAATAGAATAAGAGGAGAGAAATTAAATTAAATGAAAACAGGATGAGAAGATATAAAAGGAAAAGAGGTGGTGTAGGAATGAAAAAAAAGAAAAAAGGATGCGAGAAGAGAAAGAAAAGAGGTGGTATAGGAATGAAAAAAAAATAAGGAAAGAGGATGAGAGAAGAGAAGGAAAAGAGGTGGTGTAGGAATGAAAAAAAAATAAGGAAAGAGGATGTAAAGAGAGATGGAAAAGAGGTGGTGTAGGGATGAAAAAAAAGAAAAAAGGATGTAAAGAAAGATGGAAAAGAGGTGGTATAGGAATGAAAAAAAATAAGGAAAGAGGATGAGAAGAGAGATGGAAAAGAGGTGGTATAGGAATGAAAAAAAAAAAGAGGTGGTGTAGGAGGCTGTGGAATGGATGTTAAACCAGTAACTTAACAAAGGAGAAGAAAGAGGCGTAAGATACAAGGGGGAAGAAAAAGTCCACAATAATTTCTGAGAGGAGGCGAGTGCAGGAAAAAAAAAATATATATATAAAAGAGTGGAGGGAGAAGGGAAGAGTTAGAGGAGGAGAAATTTAGTCTGCAGGAAGGAAGGAAGGAAGGAGGAAGGGAGAGAGGGAGAGGAGTTGTGGAAGATAGCTAGCTGGCTGGCTGTCTGACTCTGGGATAGATATTATATTTAGGGAGAAGAAGAGTGTGAGTTGCATGGGGAGGAGATGAGTGGAAATTAGAGAGATAGAAGGAGAAGGGGAGTGAGATGGAGTGGAAATTAGAGAGGGATGGAGAGATAGAAGGAGAAGGGGAGGAGATGGAGTGGAAATTAGAGAGAGATGGAGAGATAGAAGAAGGAGAGGGAAGAATAAAGAGTAGTAATGGAGAAAAAAATGTGGGGAGGAGTACTGAATGTTTTGAAGGGAAAAGATTAACATTAGACGGTGGATCAGGAAGGAAGAAGTGTGAGGGAGTTGTGAAGTGGTGTTATAGTTGGACATTGGCGGAAAGAAGTGTGTGTGTGTGTGTGATATAGAAGGGAAAATGGGATGTATATACGAGAAAGTGTGAAAAAGGATGGGGTATGAGGAAAGGAACAGAATGCCAGAAATGAAGGAAGAGAAGGGGAAGTGTGTATGAGAATTAAGGGGAAGTGTGTATGAGATGCAAATAATTGGAGTTAAGAAGGGAGACAGTTCGTGGGGTAGTAGTGTGAGTTAGGAGAGGAAGAATTGAGTAACTATCAGACTATTTATTATCTTTTCGCGGGACAAATCGAATAGATATAATAATTACGGTAGAAGGAGCTCAGACTCGGGTTTTATTTGTTCGTTGCTATTCCCTATGATGTATCTAGTTCTCGCGATAGATTAATAAAGGTTTGTAGAACTATGTGACGTTGTTTCAAAACGAGCAAACCTTCGTGTATGTTGTAATATAGATGATAGAAGAGCAGAAACAGGAGTAAAAATGGAAATGTCTGTAAGGAATGAGAGGAGGGAAGGAGAAGTGTGGGAAATACAGGAAAGGATTATATACCCGTATGTAGGAAGGGAAAGAGATGTATGGGAAATAAAGGAAGGAATTATATACACAGAAGGAAGGGAAGGAGATGTGTGAGGAATAATGGAAAGGATTATGTATATAGTACGAAGATGAAGAAAGGTTAGAGAGATGTGTGAGGCATGAAGGAGTGTGATGGAAGATGGGAAGGAGAAATGTGATTCAGGGAGAGAGGGAGGAAGGGTGTTTTATAAAGGGGAAACAGCGTGTGAATTAATGAGGGAAGGAAGCGAATTAGGGAGGAAAAGAGTCTTAAGTTAAGAGAAGGAAGGAAGGAAGGAGGGAGGATGTGATGTAGGGAGAGACTTGGGTTCGTACACACACACACACACACACACGCACACACACACACACACACACACACACACACACACACAGAGAGAGAGAGAGAGAGAGAGAGAGAAGAGAGAGAGAGAGAGAGAGAGAGAGAGAGAGAGAGACTAGGATTTACATAGGAGAGGGCTTGAGAGAGGAAAATCAGGCGGGTAGGGAGAGAGGTAGAAAGGCAAGCAGGAGGAAAACGATCAGGTAGGTAGGGGGGACAGGCAGGGAGATGGATGGAAAAAAAAGGATAGGGAGTGGATGGCAGGGAGGGTCATGGGCTGATAGGAAAGCGTCCAGAGAGACAGACAGACAGACAGAGAGGAGAGGAGAGGGACAAGGGTGCTCAGTGGGGGACAGACAGGGAGGTGGGATTGGAAAGCAGGGGGGCAGGCAGGCAGCAGGGACGACAGGGAAGGTCAGTGGGGGTACCAGGGAGGCTAGGATGGGGACACAGGCAGGCAGGACAGGGGAGGTCTGAGGGGGGGAGGGGAGGGGAGGGACAGGCAGGCAGGCAGGCAGAGTGAGTTAAAGAGGCAGTAAACTGACAAAGTTTCATTACATTTAAACATGGATCGGAATTTAGGTATTCATTCAGGAAATTTGTTACTTCCAAAAATCGGTTTTAACAAATATTACAGTTTATTTTATTGTTTCACCCGCGTGGGAGTGTAACTGAGGTGGAGCAGCAGCAGGAGGGCTCACAGCAACCACTTCACACACTGCCTTTTACACACAACACCACTTCACACTGTATGCATTTTCACACCTCGCACTTTCACACACAGCATGCGTTTTCACACTGCATGCATTTTCACACACTGCACTTCACAGCACCACTTCACTCGCTCGACACCTCAACACACTACTACACTTTCACACAGGACACGTCACACACTACTACACTTTTACACAGGACACGTCACACACTACTACACTTTTACACAGGACACGTCACACACTACTACACTTTTACACAGGACACGTCACACACTACTACACTTTTACACAGGACACGTCACACACTACTACACTTTCACACAGGACACGTCACACACTACTACACTTTCACACAGGACACGTCACACACTACTACACTTTTACACAGGACACGTCACACACTACTACACTTTCACACAGGACACGTCACACACTACTACACTTTCACACAGGACACGTCACACACTACTACACTTTCACACAGGACACGTCACACACTACTACACTTTTACACAGGACACGTCACACACTACTACACTTTCACACAGGACACGTCACACACTCGGACACACCACACATTCAACACTTGGCACACTACAGTTCACAATCAGCGCATCACACACACAACACGCCCCGTATCCAGCACATCACATAGCACTCTAACACTTCACCGAATACCAAAACACAAAAAATTACACACGGTTCTCTAGCACTTGGAGCCAATATTTCACATTCCTCACAACACTTCACGCAAAACTGCAGTTCAGGTATTGCTGTTTATCCCTTTCCAATTTTATTCAATGTCCATATTTAACCTGTCTCACTATTCCTACCGTCATCTGTCCTACTGTCCACATCACCTCTGTCTCACTATCCAACTCCTATCCATCCATCTCACCTCTATCCATCCATCCATACCACCTCTATTCCATCATCCATCCCACTGTCTTTTCCACTTGTGAATCCCTATCCATACCCACTTAGAAATCCCAATACCCGTCCCCCTTAATACCCAGTACCCACCACCATCACCTGTTGTGCTGTCTTCTGTCCAATCCACTCCTCCTGGCCACTCACCCCATCCCATCCCATCCCATCCCACCCCACCCTTGCAGCGTACCCCTCCCTCACTTCAGTTCAGCTAGACCCCCCGCTGTTGTGAGGGAATTTGTGATGATGGCGGTGTAAAGTTGTGCCTCACCTCACTAATTTATCCCGTCACGCTCTTGTGGTCCTCACTCGCCGGGCATGCTGGGAGGGAGGAGGGAGGGAGGTAGGTAGGTAGGAAGGTAGGTAGGCAGACACACACACACTCACACTCACACTCACACTCACACACACACACACACACACACACACACACACACTCACACTCACACTCACACTCACACTCACACTCACACTCACCGACTCACACACTCTCTCTCTCTCTCTCTCTCTCTCTCTCCTCTCTCTCTCTCTCTCTCTCTCTCTCTCTCTCTCTCTCTCTCTCTCTCTCTCTCTCTCTCTCTCTCTCTCTCTCTCTCTCTCTCTCTCTCTCTCTCTCTCTCACACACCACACACAAGCAGGCAGGGAGATAGGAAGGTAGGTAGATAAGGAAGGAGGAGTAGAGAGAGAGAGAGACTGGCAGATTAGAAGAGAGAAAGGAGAGGTAGAGAGATAAAGGATAGAGGGAGGCAGGGAAGGAAGGCAAGCAAACAAGAAGGCAGAGAGAGTGGCAGACAGAGCGAGGACTGGTTAGGTAAGGAGTGGCTTAGTTAGTGCTAGGGTATAATATATTTTGAATCTTGACGCTGGTTGAATGTATTACCTGCAGGAAAAACGCCACGATTGTTGTTCATAGATTATGTTGATGTACTTAGTAATGTACGTCTAATATATCATTTGTTTTTGTTACTTACCCTGATACGTAGTCTCTTGATAAATTGGAGTGCCTTGATTCCTCCAAAGTATGCAGGAAACAGGTCCAGATTGATAAAATTAATGGTGTCCTGTTACTTGGAATAGTTTGGAGGAATCAGTTGCTTCATATTGGCCAGCACTAGTATACCCCTTAATGAGTCTCTGATGTTCTGGATAGTGCAAGTTTTTTATTCTTTCAAACTGCCTTGACTCAAACCCCACAGTACAGGCGGTGTTAAGGGGCTTTATTATTATTATTATTATTATTATTATTATTATTATTATTATTAAACAAGACTCATCAGGTGGAGCAGGATGAGTGCAAGAATCATCATAAAAGTGAACCATTTAAATAATTCTTATGAACCAAAATTAGAGAGACAAATTGATATGGTGTCACAACATTATAAGAGGGAGTTATATTCGAAGATGTTGAAAAACCATTGGATATGATTAAACTCATAAGTGAAACAACAACAATGTGGGGCTGGTTATTTATATAATAGAGTATCCCAATCAGAGGTCATTACTGGTATTGTATGTTGAGCAGATATTGTGTCCTATGTAAACCAACGAGAGAATAATACCCCCTTCAAGGAGGAAGTACACTCGTGATACATAATTTCTGACCAGAGTGTGAG
>JAWQEG010007841.1:0-22500 GCA_033782935.1 Petrolisthes cinctipes
GTCTTTGGGTTTTCATCTGGTCTAATGTTGTTCCTTCCGTCCTCAATCGATCACATCTGGTTACTTCAGTCTTCAGGTTTTTCTTTTTTATCGACTTGGTTTCTCTCGTTCTCAGCTTGTTCTCTCAGTCTACACTCGTTGTCAGCTGGTTCTTATGGTCTTCTCTCGTTCTCTCAGTCCTCTCCGTTCTCAGCCTGTTTTTTTTTCTCGTTCTCAATTCGTTCTCAGCTACTTTTCTCAGTCTGCTCTCGTTCTCAGCTCCTTTTCTCAGTCTTTTCTCGTTCTCAGCTCCTTTTCTCAGTCTTTTCTCGTTCTCAGCTCCTTTTCTCAGTCTTTTCTCGTTCTCAGCTCCTTTTCTCAGTCTTCTTTCGTTCTCAGCTCTTTTTCTCAGTCTTCTCTCGTTCTCTGCTCGTTCTCTTGGTCATGGTTTTCTTTTGGTGTCATCTGGTTGTCCCGGTATTCTCTCTTCTTGTTCTTGGCGTGTTCTCTTGATTTCGTCTCATCTTAAATCATCGGCCTCTTCTTGTCCATGGCTTGTTGTCTCCGTGCCCCTCTCTTATTTATCTCACTCTTCATTTCTCGCTTTTATTCATTTCTCACTTCTTGTTTAAACCTTCACTTGTTTTCTTGCTGCCCCTCTCCCCGTTTTATATATATACCTTAGTTGTTGATGTTGTTTTGCTTTGTTTCTCCTTCTCTCCCCTTGCTCCACCTCCTCCTCCACCACTTGTCGCTCCCCCGTTCACCATTTGTTGTTCGGTGTATCCCACTTTTTGCTCCCCCTGCTCCTCCCTCGCTCACCACTTGTCGCTCCGTGCTCTGTCTCTCTCTCTCTGTCTCTCTCTCTCTCTCTCTCTCTCTCTCTCTCTCTCTCTCTCTCTCTCTCTCTCTCTCTCTCTGTCTCTCTGTCTCTCTCTGTCTCTCTCTGTCTCTCTCTCTCTCTCTCTCTCTCTCTCTCTCTCTCTCTCTCTCTCTCTCTCTCTCTCTCTCTCTCTCTCTCCTGTTGCATATATTTAATGCATTTGTTGAAGCTGGAAGGTGACTGACTTTTCAATTCGTTTCTTTCTTCGTCAGGAAAAATATCTTGGTAGATAATGATTGATATTAATTAACCGATCAAGTGAAGCGATTACCTTTAACACGACACATGTATGATTACAAATAGAATGTGTCTCACTCGTATCAGTCAATGCCTCGTACAGTAGTTACGTTGTTAATTACTCGTGCTCTAACCCCTCTCATGCTCGACTGACGCACTTGTGATCTCTTAATCGCATTTTGTACCGTAATGAAAATAAGAGGAACTTTTCTTCATATACGAATAAACAGACCACCTCATTGTTACTAATTGGGATTTGTTTCATGGCTTTGTATATAGTGGAACCATTGGCCTTCCAGTTTACCGTAGAGAGAGTACAGTATTCCCTTCAACAAAATACTTGACAATGTTTTGAAGACGCCTTTTGTGCCTCCTGTTAGAGATGGGGAAAGACATGGCAAAATCCGTCAACATCTCTATAAGAATTACATACAAAAAACCATATGCAAGAAGAAACACGGGTTCTGCAACGATGATGACATGTATGGTACTTTACGATGGCTATTGCATGGATATATCGCAACCATATATAGTATCGGTCATGGTCATCGTCTAATATCCCTTAAAACAATGAGTGTTCATGCATACGGCCTCCTATGCGGTGGTCTGGGCTGGGAATCCTGTTTTCAAGGTCCCAGTTTGAATTCTGACGAGGATATTAGGATTTCAAATTGATAGTTGGATAAAAGGTAATTACGGTGGTTATCGTTTGGTGAATGTCAATCTATTTACTGCCTCAAGGGATTGTTGTCAGTCTCTATTAAGGAGCTTGTATTTTAGTCACTGAATTGAGGGCCACTGATTCCCCCACACAGGAGCCACAAAACCACCACCCAGACCGAGGGAGTCCGTTTCGTGGCACAGTCTGGAGGAATGGGTAGTCTCCAGTTCTCCGACAAGACAGGTCTATTAATATGACTCCTTTTTCGCTATGTAGATTTTTTCTCCTTCATAAGATCATTTACATCGAGGCACAGTCGGCTACATCATTTATTGCAAGATACTACAGGCTTTCTCTCTCTCTCTCTCTAAAGTCTAAACCTTATATCTAACACAGAGAACCTTTCATTACTTTTGTTGATAATGGGAGTAGCCTACGTATGATTACTGGATGTGTTTAATGAGGATTTATAAGTAGAAGACCGGAGGAGAGACAGATGGGAAGTAGAATAGAACGGTGGTAGTGGTGGTATAATTTTGCATTGGTCCCATTCTTTTTGACCTCGGTTTGATTCCCGAGTGCGCTAACATTCCCATATTTTTTTTTTTTATTCACAAAGTTGTAGTTGGAGTAGTATAGTAGAAGTAGTCGACTGAAAAGAAAACGGTCCGTCAACATAAGATGGTGGTCGTGGTGGTTTGACGAAGAGAGGACAAAAACAACCATTTATGCCCTTCCTCTCTCTCTAAAAAAAAAGCAGAGAGATAGAGAGAGAGAGAGAGAGAGAGAGAGAGAGAGAGAGAGAGAGAGAGAGAGAGAGAGAGAGAGAGACAGACAGACAGACAGACAGACAGACAGACAGACAGACAGACAGACAGACAGACAGACAGACAGACAGACAGACAGACAGACAGACAGACAGACAGACAGACAGACAGACAGACAGACAGACAGACAGACAGACAGACAGACAGACAGACAGACAGACAGACAGACAGACACACAAGGTAGACAGACACAGACATGTAGACAGACCGAGGATGAAAAAAAGAACAGAAACATAAATAAGATGAAGGTCCAGCTATTTTAGTATAATTACCTTAGCGTCATTAGTATGCCCAGTCAACCATGGGGACAACGACCGTGGAGACTGTTAACGAGATAAAGATATGTTAATCGCCCCCCTATAGTATGGTAATAGGAGGAAATAGAGAGGAGCCCCGAAATGTCAATGACGTGAAAATATCTGGATGGTATGGGTGGTATCATGAGGCTGGCCAGGTTAATGAGTTTACTCCGGTGTGGAATGCGAGTGCCTGTGAGGGTAGGTAGGTAGGTAGGCTAGGCTTGTATACAGGTCGGTCGGGGTTGGGTGGTTGGCTTGGGTGATTGTGTACGTGGGTGGGTGAGTGAGTGAGTGGGTGATTGTGTACGTGGGTGGGTGGGTGAGTGGGTGATTGTGTACGTGGGTGGGTGATTGTGTACGTGGGTGAGTGGGTGATTGTGTACGTGGGTGGGTATGTGAGTGGGTATTGTGTACGTGGGTGGGTGGGTGATTGTGTACGTGGGTGGGTGGATGTTTGAGTGGTTTGATGGGGGGTGATTTTGAGGTGACAGGGTGAAGTTGAGGAGGGTGAGTATGGGTGAATGTTAGTTTGGTTACGTGTGGAGGGGAGTAATTTTGAGGTGACTGGTTGAAGTTGAGGAGAAGTGGGTGAATGTGATGATGGATGAGTGGGCGAATAAATAGGTGTATAGGTGAATGTGGTGGTGAGTTTGGTGGATGAATATGAGATGCAGGATATGAATATGAAAGTGGATGGGTGAATGTGAGGGTGGCTGAGTAAAAGTATCATGTTAATGGTGAGTGAGTGACGTTGAGTACACAAAAGATGATTGAGATGATTAAATGATGATGACGCTGATGATAAAATAGACGATTACGATGCTGGTGATAAGAATGATGATGATGATAATGGTGATAAAGCTGTCGATAGTTACAATTTTGATGGTGGAAGATTTGGTGATAACGTTTTTTGATGCTGATGATAACATTGATGATTACGAGGCTGGTGATAAGGATTATGATGATGATAATGGTGATAAAGATGTTGATGATACAATTTTGATGGTGGAAGGTTTGGTGATAACGTTTTTTGATGCTGATGATAACATTGATGATTACGATGCTGGTGATAAGGATTATGATGATGATAATGGGGATAAAGATGTTGATGATACAATTTTGATGGTGGAAAGTTTGGTGATAATGTTGACTATGCTCCTGGAAATGGGACAAATGGTGAGACAAAAAATTACAAATGTGATAATTATGCTTACACGCGTTGTTATGTGGGCCTGGGATATATTTGATAGGCGAATTGTAGGTTACTGACGCCTTCAAACTGTGACACGAAACAACATTAATTTTACACTGAGGGAGTCTGTTTCGTGATAGAAATTGGAGGAACCGATGGCTACCACTTCGCAGAATTCAATATAGGTTCCTTAACGTACCTAGGCCTACACTGTGCATAATCTTTTAGGATTGTAAATTTTTTGCTTGTTTTCTGATATTCATTCTTATTTCTTCAATATAAAGCGAATAAACACGCATATAATATTATAATACAAGAGGCACGAACACATTGAAAAAAAGTATGCACGTGGCCTAAGCTTTCATGATCATACACGGTTACACCCACAAGCGTGCACACACCTCATATATATATATACACACACACTCACACACACTCACACACACACACACACTAGGACAAAAAGCAGTGCAAGGAAACAGTCCCCTTTCAAGGTTGGAGAGTGGTTGGACAAAGACAGGAAGCGGGTGTCGTGTTAGGGGGAGGAGTGGCTGGCTGGTTGGTTGGTTGGCTGGCTATAGTGAGGCGAGTGGCTAAGTGAGTGAGTGGCTAGATGGTGGGAGGGACGGATGAGTGACAAGTGGAGTGGTTGGATGAGTGGAATAAAGCGGTGGGTGGAATTGAGAGATGTAAAGTGGGTAGGGATGAGTAGGTAAGTGAGAGATGGAATGACTAGGGTAGGTGAGTAAGAGATGAAGTGGCAAGGTGAATGAGTAAGTGAGAGTGAGTTCTGTGAGTTTGTATGTGAGGTAGACGAGAGGGTAAACAGGTAGAGACGTCAAATGAGTATATGTTGGTCAGACAGACAGACAGATGCAGAAGTGAGTCGTTGGGTGGATGTTTGGACAGACAGGTGAATGGCTACGAGGATGGGTTTGGGAAAGGTAATACAGGTGACCCGGCAGGTGGTGTGTGTATACGGCAGGCGGGTGGTTGGGTTGGTTGGTTAGGTGAACGTTTGGCTGGTTAGGTTAGGTTGGTTGGTTGGTTGGTTGGTCGATTGGGTTGGTTGGTTGGTTGGTTGGTCGATTGAGTTGGTTGGTTGGTTGGTTGGGTAGGTGAACGGTTGGTTAGGTTAGGTTAGGTTAGGTTGGTTGGTTTGTCGATTGGGTTGGTTGGTTGGTTAGGCGAACAGTCGATTTAGTTAGGTTAGGTTAGGTTAGTTTAGGTAATTGGTTTGTTAGATTGTCAGTGAGAGGGCATAGAAGCAGGTGTCATAGTCTAGATGCTGAATAGATAGATTTACACGTAAGATTGGTTAGGTTAGGTGCTGCAACTACAGGTGATTATCTAAAAAGCGCAACAAAACAGGCGACTTATGCAGAAGTCTCATTTTGTGTCACACTTTGGAGAAATCGGTAACTTTACAAATTATGATAAGTAGGCAGACAGACAGATAAACGAAAATACAGTACAAGAAGGCAGGTGGGGAGCCAAGGGGATGATGGAGAAAGGTAGAAAGAGACAGGGTTGGGTGGTGGTTGAGGCAGAGGGGAAGGCAACAATAGCAGGAGCAAGGAGAAGCGAAGGTACTGGTATGGGCAGGTATGTGGGTAGAAATGTTGGGTATGGTATGCTGAGGTGGGCACTGCCTCTAGTGTTATCTACCCTCCTGGCACGGCGAAAGGTGGGACACGATACTTCATTGTAGCCTGCCTTGTATACATGCATGTGTGTGTGTGTGTGTGTGTGTGTGTGTGTGTGTGTGTGTGTGTGTGTGTGTGTGTGAATAATATATTATGTAGGAAAAGTAGGATGCCTACATAAATAGGCTTATTGTTCATTTTGTCGCTAATATGAGACGGGTATAGTATGTATCCTGTACCAACGTGAGAAAATGACTTGATACAAAATATCATTGATGTTTGAACAAAGAAAGCTCTTGATAGACGAACAAACACACACACATAGATAGTTGCGTGTGAACATCGAAGAGGTCGGTGATATTGACATCGTGTGTTGAAAATAATAATTAACCTGAAAAATACATACAGTACTACTGAAACAAATATCAGTTGATGAAACTTGAAATTGCAGATATCATATGCACATGAGTAAGTTTGAAACATTAAGTACAGACAAACCTTGTATTGTGTTGCTTTGTGTGATCAACGTGCTAAAAATTGCCATGCTATAAAAACGTGCGCTGAAATTTGTTGCCCATGGACAACTTCGGAAATTGATGATACTGTGTGTTAGATATTTGTCCATAACAGCATCGAAAAATGTCAGTAGTATGGAATTACCAAATGAAAGAATATGCTTCTAATATAAATGTTATTTTTTGGTGGAACAAAAATTTTATTATTATTGAATCATAATTTCAGACCAGATATTCCTGAAGTTTGTAAAGAACTAACAGCTGCCCGTACTGGAAAAGTTTGATCAGGAAAAGACATTCATTCTTATAATTTAGTAAACTATATTTCTGAAGCAAAGAGATGTTATAGGATTTTCATCATAACACAAATGTGAAAGACAAAGTTCCAAAGCACTTCTATCTTTTAGATGGGTTCCTTTTACAATAGCTACCTCATACAATATCATATATTGATATTGTAAACTGTTGTACATACGATACCAGAAATTTAAAACTTTATACACATTGACGGACTAATATGTGAATGAGTGCTAAACAAATAAATATGACATAACTAATATTTAACTTAACGACGTGGCAATGTTTGAAACAGATGTATACAGCACCTTGAACCGCATACAATATGTTGGTGTGGTTTGGTATAGAAGGACGCCAACACAACGTATACATGTCGTCAGAATGTTCGGTTGCTGCTGACGGAGTATTAATATAATGTTTACCTTATTTTGAAATGCTTCTACACACTTAATTAAATACTAGCAGAACCTATATGTATCGTTAACACTGAGAAATGATTTGATGAGTAACACTAGAATACCTACATGTGAAAATGAAGTGTGTTTTGCTAGAGTGTTTACATAAGTGCCTGTAGTCCTAATTATCGGAGAAGGGTCACATACACGTACGAGGCTCCATCATGATGCTAAGCACGATCTCTGGTGTTGGGAATGGGTAGGACTGGCAGAACATAACGGCTGGAAAGTAAAAAACAACTCTGCCCTTGGTTCGTCATCCTAGGTAACCAGTGAGAAAACAAAACAAAAACAAAATAAAACAAGAACATTGAACATCGGGTTGTTTGACACCACTCGATACCAAGCGCTGGAAAAATTAATATATATAAAATTAAATCGATACCCAGGGAAGCCAAAAGTAAAGAGTAAATACAACAATATAACTATAATTTACACGACCCGACTTTGGAAATAATAGAAAATCAAGTCGAAAAAATCAAATCAAATCACCACGTGCAGCAAGAAAAGGACTCGAACAAACACACCTTTGGAATAATATCACACAAGGCTCGGGTGATGAACCAACCAGGCCGTAGAAACATGGAGCTGCTCGACTTGAGGAAGAAGAAGGTCAGCGCCGCGGTCAAGGGTCATAACGCCAAGGTAATGAAATGAGGTGTGAAGTGGGGTCTAATTTGGGGTATATAGTGGGGTGCAAATTGGGGTTATAAAGAGGCTGTTGCTGCAATTTCCTATATAAAGTTATAGTGGTGTACAGCTTGGGGTATGGTGTCAAAGGAAATGTTAAGAGTTGGTTTTGGATCTATAGGTAAGGAATTAGATTAAGTAATGATTTAAGGTGGATTATTGATTTAAGTGCGTTCTGAGATGTGAAGTGATGTATGAAAGCCCATTGGGTGTTGTTGTTGTTATAGTTGTTATTATTATTATTATTATTATTATTATTGTTATTATTATTATAATTATTATTGTTGTTGTTGTTGTTATTGTTATTATTATTATTAATTTGATTATTTTTTTGTTATTTTCATTATTACCATGGATGATTATTTTTTATTTAGATCTTATAAAGGAATAACTCATGGTGATGTAGTAGAGTGGCGACAACAATTTATCATGTTGGTATTTCTTAGAAGTGCTCGTGGTTGAAGGAATGTCTCTTAGATTCTGTGTAAACCCTTGATGTATGTCATTATGTAGCGCGCCACAATTTCCCAGTATTCAACATCTAGGGTTGGTTACTCTCGTCAACGTAAACTTCCCATCGTCATGTCTCTAGCGTAGGTTATAATATATATATATATATATGATTATATGAAGTTACTGCGTATATTTGTATGTGTGATTTTTGTGGAACGAGAAGATAAAATGAGGCTTCCTCGAAAATTTCAATGCTCCAAAAATTATTCGTAAAAATTGGATACTGCCTCCACAACGCGTGAAAAATGTGTTCTATAAAATGGCAACCGTGGGATGAATTGTCGACATATCATTATTTTCGCTTAGGGGAAAAATTTCTTTGTGGTAAATTGGGAGGCTACAGATTCCTCCGTTCTATGCCAGGAAACGGATTACTTCAGTACATGAGAAGGGAATAATTATGTTTTGTAGCACAGTTTGGATGACGTAATATCAAATATAATCTTATGCCGTGTATTTTGTCGTGGTACAGGTTGGAGGAATCAGGAGCCTCCGATTCGCCGACAACATCACAACACTGGTGCTCCAACAATATCCTCTGGCGGAAGTCCAAGTACATTATCTAAAATTTAGTATTGTTGTTTATGGGTTAATTAATATAGCCTACTTAGTTCTTAACCTCTTGAGCTTCAGTAGTGCTTTCCTCTGGTGTGAAATTAATGTCAAAATGCAAGTAGGCTTATGACCCGTCGTCGCTTTGTTTAAGTGGGAAATTTTATGTTGGTAAATCTGGAGCAACTGAATCCTCCAACTTATTCCAAGCAACAGAACACCATTATTTTTTTCATCTGGTTCTGTTTCCTGGCATACTTTGGAGGAATCAAGGCACTCCAATGTACCAAAAGCGAATTACCACTTTAAGGGGACAGTATAGTATTGGTTATCTGAAGTAAATGATTCCTCCAAATTATTCCAAACAACAGTACCCCATGATTTTTAATTAACTAGCCCTGTTTCCTGGCATATTTTGGAGTAATGAAGGAGCTCAATTGTACCAAAAATAAACTATGCCCTTAAAGTGGTCGTTTCATGTGCCCCGATCGGAGTGTACTGTACGAAGCCTCTGCATGTGCAATTCAACAAAACACATCCCTATATTCATGTACTGAAGGTCTGTATGTTTCCTGGCATAGCTTGGAGGAATCAGCAGCCCTCCAATTTACCCAAAGCAAAGAGTCACTCAAGAACAGCTGTTACATGGTATGGGAACCGACGGGACTAACTTCATTGGAATAAATTGATTGAATATATATTTTTTATAACCTTGGGACCTCCATCTATCATAGCGGAGAATCTCATTATAAGACCTTGATTGTTGACCAGAAAAAAACGCTAATGCTCATATCCACCCTCCTTGTCTCGAAGCAGCACGCCCTTTGAAGCTCGCCCATTGAAGTCCCGAGTCCCAGGGTTCATTAGTTTACCACGAGCAGCTTTTTAAAAGGATCAAGTTGCATTCAGGGGTCGGCCATTGTTCTCAACACTCAGGTATAATGTCGGCCAACCATTAAATTACCTGGCTTTAGTGAGGCTCCAAACACCCGCCTACCACCTCTTATAAATAGAGTCGGTGAAGTGGAGGACACCGATACCTCCAAATTATTATGCCGAGGGAAAGGCCACCGTCCCTCTCTATGGATGTTTGTTGGCCCAGTATGGAGGAAATGGTAGCCCCCGTTTGGCAGTCATGTGCAGTCTCTTCTCCTTATAGGTTGTCTAGGGTTGGCTTAGTGTATGTTTGATTACGTTTAGGTAGGGTAGCGTAGAGTAGATTTGGTTTAGTTTGGTTTTGAACCGCCGAACATCATCATTCTTCTCTCTGGGTTGGGTTAGGGTAAGTTAGACTAAGTCAGGGAAGGGTAGGGTACATATTCCTCAAGATTATACCATGAAATAGATTTCCCTCCTGTTGGTAGTGATATGTCTTCGTTTGGAGGAATCATTAGCCAACAAAGTGCCGACCAAAATCACTACATCAAAGGGTTTAAAAGTGCCCAGAATTTTCTTAAGGCCCCTGTGATCGTGTATGGAAATTGGAGGCTTCTGATTCCTTCTGACTATGCCACAAAACAAGCTCCTTCTATATAGGTAGTGTTTCGTGGCAATATTTGAAGGACTTTTATACAGTACCTCCAATTTTCTGACTACAACACAGGGTCCCTTAATGCTGTCATAACCTTCGTGACTCTTTCATCTTCACTATAGGTATTGGAGAAAAAATCTGCGAAGGATGAACACAGAGTATTTATTGTTATCTGTCCTTAGTCATGGTAAATATAGAAACCAAAATTATGTACACCTTTAATACTTACGACGACGTGGTGGTGAGTACAGTTGGCTCCATTTGTGCATTACTCACTAAGCAGGGCAAAAGTGTCCTCTCTCTAAGTTTGAATCCTCAAAGTTTTGATCCCTGAATTCGACACAGTTTCATTAGAGAGAGGAAAGGAGAAGCAGGTTAGGGACAGAGGATGATAGGAATCGGAAGGAGAAAATAAGGAGTAGGGAACGGAAGGAGAAAGCAAGGAGTAAGGAACGGAAGGAGAAAGCAAGGAGTAGGGAACAGGAGGAGAAAGCAAGGAATATGGAACGGGAGGAGAAAGCAAGGAGTAGGGAATTGAAGGAGAAAGCAAGGAGTAGGGAACGGAAGGAGAAAGCAAGGAGTAGGGAACAGGAGAAACTTTGATAGAGACAGGGACAGGGCAGGGAAAAAGCAGGAGAAGAGAAAGGTTAGGGAAAGGGAAGGAAAGTAGTAGGGTTAGGGACAGGGGAAGGAAGGAGTAGGGGTAGGGAAGGGGAAGGGGTTAGGAATGGAGTAGGGATTGTAACAAGCAAGAGATGGAGTATGGGTAGGGAAAGGGGAGGGGAGTAGCAGGAATAGGAAAAGAAAGGGGAGGAAAGGAGTAGGATTAGGGACAGGGGAGGAAAGGAGTAGGGTTAGGAAAAGGGAGGGAACAGGAGTAGGAAAGTGGGAAGAAAGGAGTAGGATTAGGGACAAGGGAGAGGGGGAGGGGAAGAAGTATGATAGGGACAAGGGACGGGGGTGAAGGAGTATGGGTAGTGACAAGGGATGGGAGAAACAACAGGGTGTGAGTGAGGTGTGACGGCCGAGGTTTGTCCTTGTTTAATGTCATCCAAGACCTGGAGGCTCCCGGCGTCCGTAATGCCCCTCTTGCCCGCAGCCAGCCCCTCCCAGCTTGACTTGCTTGTTTGTGTAAGAGTGTGGCATTGGTAATTAATACAGCGATGGCTTGTTTTTACGCTTCGGTGCTTGTCAGTGTACGAGTGTGGCATTGGTAATGAACCCTTAAACGACTGATGGTGATTCCTAATATTTATCTTCTACTACCACCAGACGATTTCTCTTCTGTCGGAGGGAAATACTCCTACCCTATAGAATAGAATATGATAATTATGTAGAATAATCACATAGATAGCTACTTTGGTATACTATAATGCCACAGAAAAAAAATATACATGCGAAATGTATGTATCCAACCTTTGACAGTACTCGAGAATCCTGTTTATATATTTTTTTTACTCGTTAATTATGGTATATTTTATGTCGCTTTACGCAGGAGTTGTTTTCATGTATATTTTTGATGTACTGTCGTGGTCAATTGGCTAATAATCATCCACATATGGGTATCTCAAACAATTTGCTGTCTAATGTTTTCACGTTCACATAATTATGATGTTATTGTTTTAAGTAGTGCGTAGCTGCTTGTAGTAAATTAAAAGATTTTAAAATATTTCTTTTAAAGTTTATCAGCTAAGGAACAGAGGGAAACAGTCAAACTCTTACGTGAGTTACCCCTATATGGATGATTATTTTTTACCACGACTGTACCATTGCCGCCATTGCTGTGTGTTCCACCCATCGTTGTCAGTCTTGTCCGTACGTTAAGGGAGGAGGTGAAGAAGGATAAAGGATAAGGCAAGATGGTGGTGGAGTGAAGTAGGATAGAGGATGAGATGGGTCGAAGAATAGCGAGGGCGTGGACGAGGTCAGGGAGAGACAGGGTGGACAAGAAATCGGGCACGAGAGGTTCGGAGGAGAGAGAGAGGAAGGTCAATGATGTGATGGAGGCAGGGTGAGGAAAGGCAAAGATGAGGTTGACGCAAGATGATGACGGGCAAGGATAAGATTGGGGACGGAAGGGGATGAATAAGATCGAGGCAGGACTGGGATGAGGATTAGGGATTAGGGAGAAAATGGAAGAATGAAGGATGTGGACGAGATAATATGAGGATGAAAAATAAAGAATGGCATAGACAAGGAAGAGAGAAAAGCAAGGCGGAGGGACGGGACGGGAGGACGAGGTGTATCCAAGAGTGAGAAGGAAAGTTGAAGAGAATGCTGGAGAATGAAGTGGACCCCAGAATAAGGCAGAGTTAAGTTGAAGTTGAAGAGAATGCTGGAAAATGAAGTGGACCCCAAAATAAGGCAGAGTTAAGTTGAAGTTGAAGAGAATGCAGCTAAATATAAGATCGACGAGAGTAAAATTGAAATTGAAGAGAAGAAAGGAGGATGAAGTGAAGCCGAGAGTGAGAGAAGGGAGTCGAGAAGCTTGTAATGAAGTGGGTCCTTGGCTGCCTGTAGCTCAATTTTTAGTGCTCTGGAATGTGGCCCGCTCGCGATGGAATGTGTCCTGGCATGTGGTGGTGGTCACTGGCTGGCAACCCACACCCTCTCCCTGCCAAGCCTCCCTGCCCACCCTACAAGGAATAGGCACCTATGAGTTGTGTAACCTCATACTTTAAGTGGCCTGTGATAATGTTGGTGAAATGAAGGCTACTGTTTCTTGGAGAGGTCATATCTGTATTACCTAACATACAACCTTGGTCATGCTATTAGTGTAGCACATATGCAGGGAATCTGTAAACTCAACGTTACTGGCAGAATTATATATATAGCTGATGACTCTTGCATTTTACTTTGACTAACACCAGACAATAATTATTGTCTCGGTGGGAGTAGATACCGGTTTCAAAAGTTAAAAACTATTTCAGTTCTTGAAATGACAAGTTGCGACACAGGCAGACAGCGATGTGATTTCGACCAGTAAGAAGTATTTTTCCAGGTCGCATAAATCAAAATGCCAAAATGCGTGCCATCATTGTATGTACAGTCATAATAAAAAGTTTTGACAACCTCCATGACCAGTAGGACGTCAAAGCCAGGGCTACAGCTAGACTATTCATATGGACAAACTGATGTAGTACATTCTGACCTGTACCGAAGCTCTGTGCTGGCATTCACACTGCACTTCTTTTGTCCCATTGATAAAATAAATAGTACGAACACATGAACACATGAAGAAAACAGAAAGATGATATACAGACAGGCAGACGACGAGAGGACGCCACTTTTCAAGGAAACTTCGGCATGGCGAGGCTTGACCTTTTCCCGGGTTTCGTAAGAAGCATTTCCTATTTCGATATTTGCGGTGGGTTTGTTTGGCCTGGGGCTGTCTTGTGTTGTTGTGTTGTGGTTGGAAGTCCAGCAGGTGTCGCGTTTCTCTCAGCCATTTTTTTTAAACGTTGGAACACTAACAACTAGGCTAATCCGAAAGTAACCCTTGGAACACGTATACAGATGGTCGAGATTTGCTTTGGTTTTGCTTCACCGAACGTTTACAAAAAGGACTCTGTCGAAACGTGAGTGCGGTGACGGTGCGGGAGCTTTTACTGTCACTTCCACGGCAGAAGCTTCAACCTTTTTTTACATTCATCTTCAAACAAAATTGTACTGAAGATGCCTTCTAAGTTTTTATAGTGGTTTGAGTGGAGTTAGATTGTAATATAAGTTATTTGGGACTAGTGATTCCTCCAAAATGTTATATCAGTAGTTAAGTTTAGTAATATTTTTGGCAAGAATATGAGGAAACAGTAGCCTGAAGTTCACCAACATTACTGGTCCCTTAAGTATAACATAAATATTTTAAGGGTTTGGGAATGAACCTAAATGCATTGAAAAACTGGATTGGGCTTCACTGGACTATGGAAGGGTGTTCCTAGTTGAGGATTTAAATAAATTATAAAGAGTTATTTTCTAAGGGATTTTATATGACATATGTAGGCTTCAGAGAACTTGTGATGGGTTTATAGAGAACTAGCAAAGGGTAGAGACAGTTTACATTGCCATTCTGCTGAAGACTAGACTACTCCTATGATAATTACTGCATCTTGTTGTTTGTCGGAAGAGTAAGACGTAAAACGCAGCATTTCTTAATGGGAAGAGTTACATAAGAGCAATGAGACGCATGGCTGGTTGCTGTACGAGTATATACGCCACTCCACACACTGTAAAAGACCTTAGATCAATGAGACGCATGGTTGGTTGTTGTATACACGTCGTACCAGTTGTAAAGATCTTATATCAGGAATGCCATCTCAGTGTGATAAACGAAGAGCGCTAATGGACACAGACACAAGAACTCCACATGTTGAAACCTTTTTATGAGAGATGACCGCCAAGGACAAGTGTATGTATGTATGGTCACAGGCTCAAAACTCTGTAACGCGTTTTCAACAGTTTTACCAACACTTTATAGTATTTTAAAGGGTCGTCTGTTGTAGGTGGTATATGTATGTTGGGATACCATATTCCTCCAAACTGTGCAATGAAACAGATCTCCATACTCGTTTATTGAGGGAGTCTGTTTCCTGGCATACATAGTGTGGATTGATTATTAGCTCTCCAATTCGCCCGTCACTGGTCCTGTGCCACAAAACACTACCAGTGTTATTTATGAAAACTCCCGTACCTGTTTTTATTTGCCCTCTCTCTCTCTCTCTCTCTCTCTCTCTCTCTCTCTATATATATATATATATATATATATATATATATATATATATATATATATATATATATATATATATATATATATATATATATATATATATATATATATATATATATATATATATATATATACCGGTATATATAATCACCATCTTGAAGACAGCGGCAACAAGAGACACATTCTCACACTTATAATCCAATTTCTTCTTTCGTATTGCATGACGTTTGAGTCTTGTCCTCATTATTTCTACCGTTATGAAATTAATCCATCATGATATATCGAGTTATTTTTTCATTGTGGTCAACTCCAAAGAACATGGGGGATCTGAAGCGTCAAGATTTTTTGGTTTGTAAAGAAGAATGAAAAGATGTCCATGGAAATAATATTATAAAAATATATATGACCATTTAGCAAATATATAGGAGCCTACTGATTCCTCCAGGCTGTCATGAAGCCTTTTTATTTTTTTGTTAGGCTTCAGGTATTGTGTTGTTTCGTGGCACAGGCTGGAGGAATCGACAGCCGACTCTAGCTTACATATCTACGACCGAAACTCGTAATAATCCCTGTAAATGAGACGAGAAAGATCAACTCCACCCGCCCATGTCTTACTCTCTTAAGGGGGAAGTTTTGTGTTGGTAATTCTGGAGCAACTGAATCCTCCAAACTATTCCAAGCAACAGAACACCATTATATCTGCTCTTCTGGTCCTGTTTCCTGGCATACTTTGGAGGAATCAAGGCACTCCAATGTACCAAAAAAGAATTACCTCCTTAAGGGAATCATATGGTACAAGTTGTTGGTGGTGGTAAATCTGGAGCAACTGATTCCACCAAACTATTCCAAGCAACAGAACACCATTACATTTATTCATTGGTTCTGTTTCCTGACATACTGTGGAGGAATCAAGGCTCTATCTACCATGTACCAAATGTAAACTATCCCCTTAATTAAGTGATTCCTCTATACAGTATACTTCTCTTTATCGTATAGTAATAGCATGGCAATTTGGTCAGCATTTTGTTGTTGTCCTGGCATGAATGGTTGTCGCCTCTAGATATCAGGCCACTTTTTAACGTTTGGGGAGATCAACAAAGCAAATTTCTGACGCCAAAAAAAAAAAAAAAAAAAAAAAATCTGAGGTTAATCCTGTTTTTCTTTCATCTCATTTCGTGTCCACAATTTAGAATATATTTATGTATGAAATATTATTATTATTATTATTATTATTATTATTATTATTATTATTATTATTATTATTATTATTATTATTATTATTATTATTATTATTATTATTATTATTACTTACCAGAGTTTGCCTAACCTGTATTATTCTGGTCCCGAGGGTTGAGGTTTTCGTTTCTTGATGTAGAGAACAGTTATGTTTTGCATTTTCAGGGCGCAGTTAGGTCATTAATGGGAGAGAAAATTAGTACTAACTTTTATCGCCTCTCCCCACATACCGGGTACCTCCTTCCCTCCAGACCCCTCGCTACCTCCTTCCCAACCCTCCTCTCTCTCTCTCTCTCCTTCCCAACCTCCCTCTCTCTCTCCTTCCCAACCTTCCTCTCTCTCTCCTTCCCAACCTTCCTCTCTCTCTCCTTCCCAACCTTCCTCTCTCTCTCCTTCCCAACCTTCCTCTCTCCTTCCCAACCTTCCTCTCTCCTTTCCAACCTTCCTCTCTCCTTCCCAACCTTCCTCTCTCCTTCCCAACCTTCCTCTCTCCTTCCCAACCTTCCTCTCTCCTTCCCAACCTCCCTCTCTCCTTCCCAACCTTCCTCTCTCCTTCCCAACCTTCCTCTCTCCTTCCCAACCCTCCTATCTCCTTCCCAACCCTCCCTCCTCTCTCCTTCCCAACCCTCCTCTCTCTCTCCTTCCCAACCTTCCTCTCTCTCTCTCCTTCCCAACCCTCCTCTCTCCTTCCCAACCCTCCTCTCTCCTTCCTTCCCTTCCTCTCTCCTTCCTTCCCTTCCATGTTTGTGACTCCCTTCTCTTCTCCGCCATCCATCCTTCCTTCCTTCCTCTCCTATGCTGTCTCCATTCATTCTTCCTTATGACTATCTATCTCCCTTTCTTCTCCAGATATTTTTGGCTCATTCTCCTATTTTTCCACATGACGGTTTCCTTTCCACAAGACGTTACCTTTCTCCTTTCCTCCCATCGTTAAAAGTGACCTTAGGTATTCACTCCGTTCTTTCACTTAGCCTCCCCATTCGTCTCATCTCTCTCTTCAAGTCGGAAGATGAAAGAATTTACAGCAAGTCTTTTAACCTACCACTCCCCTAATATCTCTCTCCCCAACATAACAACACACACACACACACACACACACACACACACACACACACACACACACATACACACACACACACACACACACACACACACACACACACACACACACACACTCTCTCTCTCTCTCTCTCTCTCTCTCTCTCTCTCTCTCTCTCTGTCTCTCTGTCTCTCTGTCTCTCTGTCTCTCTGTCTCTCTGTCTCTCTGTCTCTCTCTCTCTCTCTCTCTCTCTCTCTCTCTCTCTCTCTCTCTCTCTCTCTCTCTCTCTCTCTCTCTCTCTCTCTCTCTCTCTCTCTCTCTCATTATATATACCGGTATATGAGAATGTCTTGTTTCATCGACCCCGTCACCAAAGTTAATCCTACTGAAACACATCTCTCCTTTCTCTTCCCTTGCAGTTGGAGGGTGATGGCGAGGGCGAGGGCGGTGGGTCGAAGGCGCTCTTTCTGGAGAAGGTCCGCCAGAGCAACGCTGCCTGTCAATCTGGGGACTTCGAGACCGCGGTGGCCTTGTACACGGAGGCCATCGCACTCGACCCCCACAACCACATCCTCTACTCCAACCGCTCCGCCGCCCACATCAAACTCGCCAAGTTCGCCCACGCCCTCCAGGATGCCACCAAGGCGCGCGAACTCAACCCCAAATGGCCCAAGGTAAGTTGTGGTTGCATTCCAAGCGGGCGCCTGCCGCTGCTTGAAGTTTTTATATTCCTTTCTCTGTCTGTCTTTACTGTGTGTGTGTGTGTGTGTGTATGTGTGTGTGTGTGTGTGTGTGTCATTGTTGATCTCTTATTTTTGCATTGTGTTGAGGGAGAACACAGGGAGAGGAAGATCCAAATGAACTCCTCTTACTTTCGACTGACTCTCTCCTTGGTTGTGTATTTAAACTCATGTGTACTACGACTTAAAGATTTACGAAACATAAATTTCTAGCTTGATGCTGAAGTTTTCTGCTAAAAATGTTGGTTTGTTTGTCTGATGTCGTGAGGAAATCTGAGGATACTGATTCCCAGCAGAGGTGTTGTTTGGTGTTATCTTTTGTAATGACTAAATAGACGACTCCAGTTCGCTGAAAACATTTGTAAGTGTGATTTTATTGTAGCTGAAGATGCCTTATTGGTCTGGATTTTAAGTTGACGATTTTTGAGCCTCGGTATAGGTATTTGCATTGAGAGAGAGAGAGAGAGAGAGAGAGAGAGAGAGAGAGAGAGAGAGAGAGAGAGAGAGAGAGCTAGGGAGGGTGTGTGGAGGCAGCAAGGCAGGTTAGGGCAGTGAACAAGGTGGCCAAGCTCAGTCATGACATATTATAGTAGCAGGAAATGACCGGGGGGAGGGGGTGAAGAAGGAGAGAGAGGGGGCGTTCGGGGGACTCGGAGTGGGATGGGAGGGGAGCTTGGTGGTGTGGGGAAACATGGGAGGGGGGGGGAGAAACTTTGGGGAATGTGAAGTATAAGGAATGGTTGAGTGAGTGGGGAACGTGGGTAATGGGGAAGAGAAGTAAGGAGGTTTTGGGGGTGGGTAGGAGCACATAAAGGGAAGGAGAAGGAGAAGAGGAGGGGAGGGGTGATGGACTTGAGAAGAGGGGGGAATGACCAGAAGAAAAATTTATATATAGAATAGGGCAGGATTTTTCGAGGTGAGAGAAATGACGGATTATTGACCAAGTAAAGTATAGAAACAAAATGCGAACACACTATTATGATAATAATAATAATAATAATAATAATAATAATAATAATAATAAAAATAAGATTAAAGTGATAATAATAATAATAATAATAATAATAATAATATTAATAGTAGTAATAAAAAAATAGTAATAATAATAATAATAGTAATAATAATAAATAATAATAATAAATAATAATAATAAGCTGAAGTAGAAGAAAATGAAAGGCTAGGAGGAGGGAGGGAGGGAGGAGGGAGATGACTAAGGGAAAGATGGTATGAGTACGGGAAATGACAACAACCCTTCCTCTCCCTCTCTCTCCCTCCCTCTCCCTCTGTACAGTTAGGTGTAATGAAACTGGGGTGAGGGAAAGATTCTGCTGTTGGTGATGATGATGGTGATGAGGGTAGCGGGATGATATGGAGGTGAGAAGAGAGGCGTGTGAATGGTGATGATGATGATGATGGTGAGTGGGTGTGATGTTAATGATATATGGTGATGTCGATGGTGATGTCGATATTTTTCTTTTTATTGTGGATGATGGTGATGATGATAATGATAGTTATATTATCTAGTATCAGTGGTTAGATAACAGAAGATATCAGCTATGAGAGAGAGAGAGAGAAGAGAGAGAGAGAGAGAGAGAGAGAGAGAGAGAGAGAGAGAGAGAGAGAGAGAGAGAACTACACTGGATTCTCGGAGCATTATAATGTCATAAATAGATTTGATTGCATATAATTATCGTTCAGGTAGCATATCTGTGTGTGCATGCTCGCACCAGTTTCGTACAGTATGAGAGAGAGAGAGAGAGAGAGAGAGAGAGAGAGAGAGAGAGAGAGAGAGAGAGAGAGAGAGAGAGAGAGAGAGAGAGAGAGAGAAGAGAAGGTATCGAGATCCTCATACCTGGTTGACAAAAAGTGAACGTGAAAGTAAATCTTGAATAATAAAACTGACAAGTAATTGACTAGAGAAAAAAAAAGTGATGAATAAAGACAGGATTGGTTAGTCAATGTTGTTAATATAGTGAGTAGATCAATTACATGTCGAGGGGAGATTCTCATGTGGGTAAAAATTGGAAGGCTACTGATTCCTCCTAACTATTCCAGAAAACAGACACCCTCAATGGTACTGATAGGGGATTTGTTTCGTGGCATAGTTTACAGGAATCCAAAGACCTTCCTTCCAACTCACCAACGAAAGAATCTGTGATGCTGTTCGCGTATTGGAGGCCACTGAAGCCCCCAATATTGCGCCACGAAAAAGACTCCCTCAGTATCCAGTAGTTGCGGTCTGTGGTTTGGAGGAATCAGTAGACTCCGAATCCCCCGACCACATCCCACCAGCTATAGGTCCGTCCCTTAACATTCTCAGGCTCAGTTGACGCACATGATAATTACGGTGTTTAACATAGTTTGTGCTTGAGCGATTCAGAATGATGGTGCTTCGTAATTGTTTAGAGGAGGCAGGGGGGGGGGGTAATTTCTTTTGGGCAGGTCGGGGGGGGGGGGCGGTGAATAAGAGGTCTACTCACTCCTCCAAAGTATGCCAGGGTACCTCAACTTACGAACGAGTAGGTAGGGGATATGATTTGTTGCACAGTTTTGAGTAATCAGTGGAAATGATAAGTCCATCCTAGCTTAATAAATTATCCTTAAGAGTGGTTGGGCTAAATATTTAACTCGTCTCGGTCACGGGCAATGTTAATAATAATATCTGAATCCGGAGTGACGAGGCTGAGTATAAAAGGTGATATAAAGGTGATAAGAGTTACATGGGCTACGACGATCTTGTTGGCAGAATGAGTGAGGTTGATTCCTTCCAACTGAACGAAAGAACAACGTCTGCACCCAGAGATAGGTTACCCGGCAGTATACTAATGACTTTATACACACTACTACATCATTATTTCACACCTTGAGAGTTTGTATTGTGGTGACATAGACTGGAGGACGCATTAGCCACCGACTCTGTTTCGGGTCCATAAAGGGTATAACATAATGTTGGAAGATTTGAAGGGAAGAGGGAATGAGTAATGGAGAAATTGGAGAGGGGAAAGAGAACCAGAACCGCGAAGAGGGGGATTGAGTAATGTGTAGAAGATGGATAGTGAAGGAAGGAAAGGAAGAGGGAAGAAGAGGTGAGAGAGAAGGAGAAAGGAAAAGAGGAGTGGTTGATAAAGGAAGGAAGGAGAGAAGGGTGGAAAAGAGAGTGAAAGGGATGGAGAGGGACGAAAGAACACGAAATGTTTAGCTGTGAATTGAGGACAATTTCAAAGGGTAGATAAAAGCTATTTTCCGCGACACTACATGACTTAATGATCTCGGTCGTGATATGTCTTGACAGTTCAGGATCGAAATTGGGTGAAATGCTGTGCAAGATTTGCACTGAATATAACGTTATCGGTAAGAGTATCAAGACTTGCTTGCATGTGTACATTAACTTATCGGAGCCTGCAGATTCCTTCAAAATATTCTAAGAGATAATGATGACCAACGCAGGCCCTTTAACGTGATAAATATTCATTGCCGTAGTGGTTGCAAGAGCACCACAAGCATTACCTGTGATAGAAGCGTCAATAACAACAACATATCACAAAAAAATATTGTACTTTGAATAAAAATGTATATTAATATAAAGTCAAGTGATAGGAAAACCGAATAGCACTTTTGCACATGTCCACCGTGAGGCGAAGGCTTCTTCTGCTTTACACCAGGCTTTCATGAGGGCATAGAAGAGCCAAGAATCTGAACTAACTCAAGAATAGAGGATGAAGGACAGAGGACGTAGTAAACGGTGCTTGTGTGATAAAGCCTTAAGGAGGAGCGAGACAGCAGCCACAGCAGCAGAGTTGGTGGCTGTGGCGGCAGCAGGAGCAGCGAGAAGGCTTGATTGACAGCTTGGTCACATGGCAGGTTGAAAATATTTGACGCCGCTCACAACCCGGATAAAAGGGACCCGCCTCCTCTGGACGACATAAAGTGATGGTCGACTTAGCTCCATTAATGAGGGGTGGTCTCTTAGATGTCCATAATGGTGAGAAGAAAAACTTGTGTGTGAAAAACCTGGAGATATGAGGGTTGGGAGGGTAGTCAAACAGGGGTTACGGGGGCCAACTTCTGGACGGCGCACGGAGATGCGCAGAACCAAGAGTCTCCCGCTACAGAGGATGCAACTTTGGCTGACTTTATAATCGGTTTCTCAGTTGTTTTAGGTATGAGATTCGATACCCTGGAATCTGTGTAACGCTTGGCCTGAAGAGTATGGTGTGTCACTTGCATTGTTTAGCAAGTAACAGAGGTGAAGAACAAAGGAAAAATGAATCTCGCCTAAGACGTCTGGGAACCTCCATGATTGAGGTTCTGGGCCAATAGGGCATTGCGTTAGTCCCAGCCAGCCCGGGCCAAGGTCGCACCCGCCCTCCCCCGGCAACCACAGACTGTACCCTTCAGTTCTCACTACTTAAGGGTTGATTCGGAGTGGCACTGACAGGTTGGTTAGGCTGTTGTGACCACTGTTGAAAACGTATTGAGTCTTGA
>JAWQEG010007842.1:0-5000 GCA_033782935.1 Petrolisthes cinctipes
GAAAGGGAAGGGAAGGGAAGTGAAAGGGAAGGGAAGGGGAAGGAAAAGGAAGGAAAGGAAATGGAATAGAATGGAAGTGAAGGGCAGGGCAAAGGTTAGCAAATGGGTGGGTGGGTGGGGGGGGGTAGAGATGAGGGGCATTGGGTAGACAGAAACACCACAAGAGGAAGAGAACCACAAAGAGATGGAGGGAGGAAGGAAGAAGGAAGGGGGATAATTTACGAAGGACAGGGAAGGGTAAGGCAGGGGGCAGCAAAAGGGAGGAGGAGTGGGGGAGGTAGAGGGGGGCAGCAAAAGGAGAGGAGGAGGAGGAGGAGGGGAGGAGGGGGGAGGGGGAGGGGGAGGAGGAGGGGGAGGGGGGAGGGGGAGGAGGAGGAGGGGGAGGAGGAGGGGGGAGGGGGAGGGAGGAGAGGGGGAGGGGGAAGGGGGAGGGGGAAGGGGAAGGGGAGGGGGAGGGAGGGAGAGGGGGAGGAGGAGGGGGAATGATTAAGAAAGGACAGGACAGGGTAAGGCAGGGGGGCAGGAAAAGAGTTGAGGAGGAGGAAGGGGGCGGGGTAGAGAATTTAGTCAGAACAGGATAGGGTAAGACAGGGGGCAGCAAAAGGGGTGAAGGAGGAGGGGGAGGGGGGGGAGGAGGGAGGAGGAGGATGAGTGGGAGGAGGGAGGGGGAGGGATGAGGAAGAGGAGGAAGAGGAGGAGGAGGAGGAGGAGGAGAGGAGTGGGAGGAGGGGGAAGGAGGGGGTCTGACAGTCGGGCACTACACACACCACCACAGCCACAGGGGGCCATGACTCAGTGCTTCTCCCCTCGCCCCCCAGCCACGCACGCCACGCCGCCCGGGGGGGAAAATGGCGATCGAAGCTTGGGGAGGCAGTCATCCAAAGTCTGCTCACCAATCTATGCTTAATGGATAGGATGGGAGGGGGTTGGTAGGTTGGGCTTAATATCGGGATGAGATATCACGCTCGAGGCATCAAAGATTTTTTTTCCCTCTGGTGACAATACAGAGGCTCTGTTTCAGTTCAGATATTTAAGCAATTTTTTTTTTAGATAGATTCGGTGTTTATAAATAATAAATGTTCACTTAGTTGTGTAAATGTTTGGTGTATTATATCTGGGCTTGCATTGTACTGAAAAAAAAAAAAAAAATCACCAGCAACCACAATTACGAACCGAGATGATGAAGCTGGTGAACTAAAGTCAAGTTGGAAAAAGATATCACTAAAAAGGTCTCGTAGAACCTGTGTAGTCGACAGTCGGTTTACTTTTTTTCTAATATGATCAGTTGGCATTTGTTGGGGTTTTGGGAGTTTGCAGATTTCCGTAACTATGACACCAAGCAGGTCCTCGCAGCAGTGACGAGATAGTGACGTGTATAAATAAGGTGTCGTCATCTAGTGGAACAGAAGAGTAGCTGCCAACACCATGAAGCTCCACTGTCTCATCTAGTACGACACCCAATAATATCGGGGCCTCGCAAGAGTCACGGGCTACTGACAGTCTACAGTCCCGAGGTTGAGGTATTAAAAAAAAAAAAAATAAATAAATAAATAAATGAAATAAAAAAAATGCAGTAGGTGTTGTGATGTGGCAAAAAATTTAATGATTCAGCAGTCTTCAATTGGCAGGCCATACTAGAGTCCCCTAAACACGTACTGCAAATAACTAGCGACATCATTTGCTTCTCTCTCCCTGACATTCACGAATTGTAAAATTGTAAAATCATTATTATAAGCGAGTAATTGTTGGGAGAAAGTGGAGTCGGAACGCAACAATTATGAAATATATCGACTATCTGACTATCTACCTATCCCAAGAGGCTACGAATTCCTCTTTTTTTTTCTCTTTTTTTTTTAGGAAGGAGGAGAGGGTTTTAGAGGTGGGAGAGAGAGTTTTAGAGGTGGGACAGGGGAAGGTAAAGAAAAAAGTAGTAGGGTTAAAGATAATGGTCTGACACCTTGCTGTAGTTGAATTTTTTACCTTGAGTAGGATGTTTTGTGAGTGTGTTTTGTGTGTGTGTGTGTATGTATGTATGTATTGTGTGTGTATGTATGTATGTATTGTGTGGTCGTGGTGTGTGTTAGATGCTTGGAAAAATGAGTGAATGGCAGTGTGAGTGGTTGTTTATATGGGAAAGGTAACTGAGTTTTTTTTTTTTTTTTTTTAATACATTTAATCTTATCTTTCTTTGTTTCATTTCTGAAAGCTGCGACCTGTCCTGAAATAACCTTCCTCAGGATCCCTAGAGAAGATCTGCACGTGTAGGACTCAGTAGCTTCCTGAACATTTGCCGACATCTAATGTTCTCTTAAAATAGTAAGTTTCGATGAATTGGTCGTTGGTGATTCCTCTTTATTTCCCCAAGAGAGAAACTACTTCACTATGGGTCACTTCTTTCACACTATGGGTCACTTCTTTCACACTATGGGTCACTTCTTTCACACTATGGGTCACTTACTTCACACTGTATGTCATTTCCTTCACACTATGGGTCACTTCTTTCACACTATGGGTCACTTACTTCACACTATGGGTCACTTACTTCACACTGTATGTCATTTCCTTCACACTATGGGTCACTTCCTTCACACTATGGGTCACTTCCTTCACACTATGGGTCACTTCCTTCACACTATGGGTCACTTCCTTCACACTATGGGTCACTTCCTTCACACTATGGGTCACTTCCTTCACACTATGGGTCACTTCCTTCACACTATGGGTCACTTCCTTCACACTATGGGTCACTTCCTTCACACTATGGGTCACTTCCTTCACACTATGGGTCACTTCCTTCACACTATGGGTCACTTCCTTCACACTATGGGTCACTTCCTTCACACTGTATGTCACCTCCTTCACACTATGGGTCACTTCCTTCACACTATGGGTCACTTCCTTCACACTATGGGTCACTTCCTTCACACTATGGGTCACTTCCTTCACACTATGGGTCACTTCCTTCACACTATGAGTCACTTCCTTCACACTATGGGTCACTTCCTTCACACTATGGGTCACTTCCTTCACACTATGGGTCACTTCCTTCACACTATGGGTCACTACTTCACACTATGGGTCACTTCCTTCACACTATGGGTCACTTCCTTCACACTATGGGTCACTTCCTTCACACTATGGGTCACTGATTTTGCCTCACAGTTTGGAAGAATCATACGACTCCCAGACGCCGACATCTTACCACGTTAAGGACCCTGTGATAGTGTATGAGAGTTGGTGGCTTCTGATTCCTCCTGACTATGCCACGAAACAAGCTCATTCAATGTAGGTGGTGTTTCGTGGCAATGTTTGAAGGACTCACTAACCCTCCAAATTTCAGACTACATCACGAGGGTACTTAAGGGGACAGTAAGTAAGTATACGTTTGGTTCATTAGAGCGCCTTGATTCCTCCAAAGTACACCAGGGAACAGGTACTCACTAACAAAATTTAATGGTGGCCTGTTGTTGCTTGGAATAGTTTGGGGGGAATCAGTTGCTCCAGATTTACCACCAACACTGTCCAACCCCCTTAACATAAACCTGGAATTATGAGGTCGTAAAGAGTCTGGAATCGCCACTGGAAGACCTGGAATAAGAGGAGCCACCGCTGGACCTGACTTCCTGGACCTGGAGTGGCTATTCTTTAAGAAAATCGAGAGTAAATTCTTAATTTTTTTTAATACCTTTTTGAATCACTATTTTTTTTTTTTTTTTTTTTTCAAAGGCGAATTATAATTATCATCTGTTATTTGGCATAATATTATACGTTAAGAGGGCAAATTTGGAGCAACTAATTCCTCCTCAATCTATTCCAAGCAACAGACCACCATTATATTTTTGTTAATCTGGTCCTGTGTCCTGGCATATACTTTGGAGGGATCAAGACACTTTAATATACCAAAAGTGAATTACCTCCGAAATAGTCCACATTCTCCGCGAAAAATTGGATCAACTGACTCCTCCAAACTATTCCAAGCAACAGGCCAATGCTCTATTTAGTTAGTCTGGTTCCTGTTTCCCGGTATACTTTGGAGGAATCAAAGCACTCTAATGTATCAAAAATAAATTATCGCCTTAATAGTCTACACTGTTAGCGAATAAGGGTATATTAAGATATCATGTTATAAGGATGGTATAATATTTCTAATAATTTGGAGGCTACTATTTCCTCCGGACTGTGCAAAAAAAAAAAAAAAAAAAAAAAAAAAAAAAAAAAAAAAAAAAAAAACAGCTAGTGTATTGAGGGAGAATCAATGAGCCTTCAACTCATCCACATCACAACATGACTGACCCCTTAACCTTGAAGTACAGCCACAATCCAATAACCACTGACACTTTCCTTCCATCGTTCTTGCAAATAAATCAGTATCATATTAAAATATAATCATACAACACCTTAAGTCAACACAACCCCCTCAAATGTTATTATGAGGGGCTGCAAAATCATACACGTGTTGTTCTATATTGCCAAGATATTTACTAAAATCAGTATCATAACAAAATATAATCAAACAACACCTTACGTGAACTCAACCCCCTCAATTATTTTTATGAGGTGCTGCAAAATCATACACGTGTTGTTCTGTATTACCAAGATATTTACTACGATGGAAGGAAAGTGTTGCTGGATATTTGATTGTGGCTGTACCTGTCTTTGTGCTATAATATTTTTGAAATTGTTTTTGAGTTACTACTAAATAAATGAATACATACATAAAAATAACTAGATAAATAAAAGGGATATAGGCCTATATTCTGTTTACTCATTAATCTATTTGAAAGAAAGTTTGATATTTATATAGTTTAAAGGCTGATGAGTTACTACTATTTCATCTGGCAATCACCGAGAAATTTTGAGTACAGAAGGAAGTACTTTCTTTGGTTAATTATTGTTACATATATCTATATTAAAAAAATAATATGTAAATATATAAATAAATAAGTAAATACAACAATATATACATATATAAATATCAGTGTTAATAGGTAGAACATAGT